>CAUYRH010101349.1:0-26708 GCA_963574655.1 Perodicticus potto | reverse complement strand
TCTGTATCTGTAAACCTTCCAGTTTACCCCAAGGCACCAGTCCTGTTCTATTTCCCAGAACAGGGAAATAATTCCCTGTTAATTGGAATATTAGCAGATATTCTTGAAATTCTTGATCCATTCATTTTTTTCTTTTTTTTTTTGAGACAGAGCCTCAAGCTGTCACCCTGGATAGAGTGCTGTGGCATCACAGCTCACAGCAACCTCCAATTCCTGGGCTCAAGCGAGTCTCTTGCATCCGCCTCCCAAGTAGCTGGGATTACAGGCACCCGCCACAACGCCTGGCCATTTTTTTTTTGGTTGCAGCCATCATTGTTGTTTGGCGGGCCCGGGCTGGATTCGAACTCGCCAGCTCAGGTGTACATGGCTGGCGCCTTAGCCTGTTGAGTCACAGGCACTGAGCCTCAATCACCTCTTAAAGGCCTTATCTCTTAATACTGTTTCAGTGGGGACTGCTTTTTTTTTTTTTTTTTTAATTGTTAGAGATTCATTGAGGGTACAGTAAGAAACCAGGTTACATTGATTGTATTTGTTAGGTAAAGTCCCTCTTACAATTGTATCTTACCCCCAAAGGTGTGTCACACACTAAGACCTCACCCCCTCCCTCCTTCTTTCTCTCTCTGCTGTCCCTGGGGACTAAGTTTTAATATGAGTATCAAAGGGAGGAACATTCAAGCTCTCCTCCTCTCTTGTTTTTTTTTTTTTTTTTTTGTAGAGTCTCATTTTATCGCCCTTGGTAGAGTGCCATGGCGTCACAAAGCTCACAGCTACCTCCAACTCCTGGGCTTAGGTGATTCTCTTGCCTCAGCCTCCCGAGTAGCTGGGACTACAGGCGCCCGCCACAACGCCCGGCTATTTTTCTGTTTTGTTGCAGTTTTGCTGAGGCCAGGTTTGAACCCGCCACCTTCGGTATATGGGGCCGGCGCCCTACTCGATGAGCCACAGGCGCCGCCCTTGTTTTTTTGAGACTGGATCTTGCTATGTCACCCAGGCATGCTGTGTCACATGGTGGCATGATAACAGCTCACTAAAACTTTGAACTCCCAGGTTCAAGCAAACCTCCTGCCTCAGCTTCCTGAGTGGCTCAGACTACAGGTGTGAGCCACCTCTCCCAGTTACTTTTTTTTATTTTTTGTAGAAACAAGGTCTCAATATATTGTCCAGGTTAGTCTTGAACTCCTGGGCTGAATTGACCCTCCCACTTTAACCTCCTAAGAAGCTGGGACTACAGTTGCATATCACCATGCCAGGCTTACTTTGGTACTAATTTTTACATTAGCATTTATAATTTCAAAGAAGGAATTTACCTAACAAATGTAAACAATGTAACCTGTTCTCTGTGCCCTCAATGAATCCTCAACAATTACTATGTATACTTTTTTAAAAAAATTAATTTCAGCAAGGTAACCTTACATTAAAGCACCAAGAACATGTTTACTGTTGTCATTCAATCAGCTTTGAGTTATTGCCACAATCCAATAGGCTTTTCATATTAGCCTGTGGTGAACAGGTTTAAGACTAAAGTCCCTTGTTTTTGGTTTTTTTTTTAGAGACAGAGTCTCACTTTGTCACCCTCAGTAGAGTGCGGTGGCATCACAGCTCACAGCAACCTCCAACTCCTGGGCTTAAGCGATTCTCTTGCCTCAGCCTCTCAAGTAGGTGGGACTACAGGCACCTGCCACAACGCCCAGCTATTTTGTTGCAGTTTGGCTGGGGCTGGGTTTGAACCCACCACCCTCGGTGTATGGGACCGGCGCCCTACCCACAGAGCCACAGGCGCTGTCCTAAAGTCCCTTGTTACAAGGTTGGTTTTTCTAAGAAGTTGTTGAGATAGAATTAGGAGTGTGACAGTATTAATGGGAAGAGAAAAGGGAGGAAGGGGGACGGCGCCTGTGGCTCAAAGGAGTAGGGTGCCAGCCCCATATGCGGAGGTGGCAGGTTCAAACCCAGCCCTAGCCAAAAAAACGCAAAAAAAAA
Source organism: Perodicticus potto (assembly GCA_963574655.1). Classification (NCBI taxonomy): domain Eukaryota; kingdom Metazoa; phylum Chordata; class Mammalia; order Primates; family Lorisidae; genus Perodicticus; species Perodicticus potto. The sequence goes on along the minus strand of CAUYRH010101349.1, from coordinate 24,731 downwards.
GGGAGGAAGGCAGTACTGAGGAAAGTGATCACTCAAACTGCAACAAAGTCTCTGCCAGCCCAGTGGGAAACTCCAGAGCAAATATTGTCAGATACAGGAGTCCCAGGTTTTGGCTGGGCTTCTAGAAAGCTTAAGCAGCTGAAGGCTCTACGTAGCAGCTGGAGGCCATCAGCAAGTTTCTTTTTTTTTTTTTTAGAGACATAGTCTCATAGAGTCTCCCCTCTAATTATATTATTAGAGACTATGTTTCACTTTATCGCCCTTGGTAGAGTGCCATGGCCTCACACAGCTCACGGCAACCTCCAATTCCTGGGCTTAGGCGATTCTCTTGCCTCAGCCTCCTGAGTAGCTGGGACTACAGGCGCCCACCACAATGCTAGGCTAATTTTCTGTTTTGCAGTTTTGCCGAGGCTGGGTTTGAACCCGCCACCTTCGATATATGGGGCCAGCGCCCTACTCAATGAGCCACAGGTGCCGCCCAGCAACTTTCTTCATGAAGAGAAATCTCAGTGGCACATTTGCCCATATCTGCCATAGCTCTTCTCAGCTCTGTGGACACAGGAAGGTCTTTCAGCCATTCATGAAACGTATATTAAGCACCTCTTATCTACTAGATACTAGTGCTACAAAGATGACTAGAATAAATATATATGTGTGTGTGTGTATTATGTATATACATATATATTTTATATATATATATATATATTTTTTTTTTTTTTGGCAGTTGTTAGCTGGGGCTGGGTTTGAACCCACCACCTCTCTGGCATATGGGGCCGGTGCCCTACTCCTTTGAGCCACAGGCACCGCCTAATATATTATTATTTTTTAAAATATGGTGTCTCACTCTATTGCCCTGGGTAGAATGTCATGGTGTCATCATAGCTCATTGCAACCTCAAACTCTTGGGCTCAAGAGATCCTCTTTGCTTCAGCCTCCTGAGTAGCTGGGACTACAGGTGCCCAACACAACTCCTGGATAGTTTTTTTTTTTTTTCTATTTTTAGCAGAAACGGGGTCTAGCTCTTGCTCAGGCTGGTCTCCAACTCCTGAGCTCAAGCAGTCCACTCACCTCAGCCTTTCCAAGGGGTAGGATTAGAGGCGTGAGCCACTGCACCCAGCCTTGACTGGAATATTTTCATTGAGCTCCTTTTCTCATATAAGGCTCAGTCCCTGCAGAGGTAGGATAGAAGCTCACCATTAAGTAAGAAAATAGCCAGCACTATTGGTGGGCTGTTTTTTAAATCCATAAACTTCTACCCATTGATATGAAAAGGTAAAATATGCTAAATGCAAAATATTGAAAAGTGCAGTACTTAGTACAGGCAGAGCCAGAGCAAATAGTAGGCATTGATTGTTGTAAAGGTTGGGAGAGTGCAGAGAAGAAACAAAGCATTTTGTTGTGGCCTACCTTGAGTACTATCACTTTGTCCCCTCTTGAGATACACCCTTTCTCTGTAGTCTCTGTAGATCTAGGTGGAAAAAGAGTACATAAGGCTTTACAACCTCACTTTATTGCTCCTCCTTACTTTTGAAAACAAAATTTAAAAGAATATTAGAAGTGCTAAGTCCAGGACTCTTGGGGTTTGCAGCATCTGACTTCTGTGTACGTTGTTAGGTGACTCAGGCCTCGAGGGGATTGACAGATGAGGCTGCACACCCAGGGACATGCACCCCAGGACTGCTTTTGTGAGGGAATCGTATCTTAGGATTGGTAGGGGCGGGGGTTTCCCAAGGAGGATCCTAATGGGGAGCTTTCACCAAAGGATGAGCCTGCAGGGGACACAACCTGAAGTCCAATATTAATGTAGGGGAAAGAGAAGGAAAGGGTATCTAGCATCTGTGTTCACTCTCCTAGTGATTGCCACTTAACTACCCACCTCACCTCACACACACACACACCCCCAAAAACCTGAATTTCAGCCACTTTTACTTTCTAATCCAATTTTTTTGCACACTCTGAAGTGCTTATTATTTTGGCCCGGCCTTTTTCCTACAAGCACAATCTCGCAAATACAAGGCATTATAACCTGTTCACATCACAACACATGGCTTGGGCTCAGCACCTGTAGCTCAAGTGGCTAAGGCACCAGCCACATACACCAGAGCTGGTGGGTTCGAATCCGGCCTGGGCCTGCCAAATAATGACAACTACAACCAAAAAATAGCCGGGCTTTGTAGCAGGCACCTATAGTCTCAGTTACTTGGGAGGCTGAGGCAAGAGAACCACTTAAGCCCAGGAGTTAGAGGTTGCTGTGAGCTGTGACGCCATGGTACTAGAGTACCAGGGCAATAGCTTGAGGCTCTGTCTCAAAAAAAAAAAAAAAAACACGGCCTGCCGAGAAACAGAATATAACCTGTTGGCTAGAGTCCTTACTACATGAAGAAACCTGTTAGGTCGGGAAATAGGAAAGACCTACTTCAGAAGTGTGCAGAGGAAAGTGGCTTCCCCAGCACTAAGTCGGGTTCCCCTCCTGGGTGCTCCTACAGCACTGTGCCTTGGCACTTGGCAATGTGCCTTGGCACTTGGCACTTGGCACTTGGCAATGTGAATAAAGTGCCTCTTTAATTTGTCATGAGCTGCTTGGGAGCAGGTACTCAATAAACAGAAGGAACCTGTGTTGGGAGCCCACTATGCAAAGAATAAGACATGGTTCCTGCCGTAAAGAGTAGGGATTTGGGGAAAGGAAGCCCTGCTGGCCTGGAGAAGTAAGGAGAAGTAAGCTGGCTGGGCTTGGTGGCTCACACCTGTACTCCTAGCCCTCTGGGAGGCTGAGGTGGGTAGATCCCTTGAGCTCAGGAGTTCAAGACCAGACTGAGCAAGGAGACCCTGTCTATACCAAAAATGAAAACCTGAAGCAAGAGGATCACTTGAGACCAAGAGTATGAGGTTGCTGTGAGCTATGATGCCACCACGCATTCTACCAAAGGCTACGAAGTGAGACTGTCTCAAAAAAAAAGAGGAGTAAGCTTTCACCAGGTGGAGAAGTGTATATGGGTAGGTAGGGTGAGGAAGAGATAAGAGAGCAGAAGGAAAGGAGAGCCAATGCAACATGAAAGGGAACGGCATTTTCAGGGAGTATTCCAGAAGAGGCAGGCGAGAGGGTGAGGCCACCTTTGAAGCCAATGCCAGTTTGGCTTGAATATAACGTTGGCAAGAATATGACTCATTGGAGTTAATCTCTTTATACCTTTTCATTATTATTGTTTAAAGTTTTTTTTTTTGAGACAGAGTCTCAAGCTATAGCCCTGGGTAGAGTGCCGTGGCATCACAGCTCACAGCAACCTCAAACTCTTGGGCTTAAGTGATTCCCTTGCCTCAGCCTCCAGAGTAGCTGGGACTACAGGCACCCGCCACAACCCCCGGCTAGTTTTGTGTTGCAGTTGTTATTGTTGCTTTTGCTGGCCCCGGGCTGGATTCAAACCCACCAGCTTCTGGGTATGTGGCCACGCCCCACCGGCTGAACTACAGGCACTGCCTATTGTTTAAAGTTTTAAAAGTCTGATCATTTTAAGCGTATATTTTACTTGGTGGAAATGTTCTACTATGTATTTTTTTTTTGTAGAGACAGAGTCTCACTTTATCGCCCTCGGTAGAGTGCTGTGGCATCACACAGCTCACAGCAACCTCCAACTCCTGGGCTTACGCGATTCTCTTGCCTCAGCCTCCTGGGTCTGGGACTACAGGCGCCCACCACTACGCGGGGCTATTTTTTTTGTTGCAGTTTGGCCCGGGCCGGGTTTGAACCCGCCACCTTCGGTATATGGGGCCCGGCACCCTACTCCATGAGCCACAGGCGCCGCCCTCTACTATGTATTTGATGATGGTTTCTCAGAGCTGGAAATATTACTTTTTTTTTTCCAATCATGATCTAGGCCTGCTCTGCCCCAACACAGTAGTCTCTAGCCATGTTTAGCTACTGAGCCTTGAAATGTGGCTGTTGCAGACTGAAACGTCCTGCAAGGGTAAAATACACACCAAATTCCCAAGATTATGTCAAAGAAAACAATGTAAGATGGCCAGGCATGGTGGCTCACGCTTGTAATTCTAGCATCCTAGGAGGCTGAGGCGGGCGGATTGCCCTGAGCTCAGAGGTTCAAGACCAGCAAGAGCCAGAGTGAGACCCCTGTCTCTACAAAAAAAAAAAGCCGGGGTTGTGGTGGGCACCTGTAGTCCCAGCTACTTGGGAGGCTGAGGCAAGAGAATTGCTGAAGCCCAAGAGTTGGAGGTGCCTGTGAGCTGTGACACCATAGTACTCTACTGAGCACCACAAAGTGAGACTCTGTCTCAATAAAAAAGAAAGAAAAAAATAAAATTAAATTTAAAAATTTCAAAAAAAAAGAGAAAACAATGTAAGATATGTCGTTAATAATTTCTTATATTGATTCTATATTGAAATAATCACATTTTGTGGCTCGGCGCCTGTGGCTCAACGGGCTAAGGCGCCAGCCACGTACACCTGAGCTGGCGGGTTCGAATCCAGCCCACCAAACAACAATGACGGCTGCAACCGAAAAATAGCCGGGCGTTGCGGCGGGCACCTGTAGTCCCAGCTACTTGAGAGGCAGAGGCAGGAAACTCACTTGAGCCCAGGAATTGGAGGTTGCTGTGAGCTGTGATGCCACAGCACTCTATCCAGGGTAACAGCTTGAGGCTCTGTCTCAAAGAAAGACAGACAGAAAGAATCACATTTTGAACATACGGTGTTAAGTAAAATATATTATTAAACTAATAACATTCATTTTAATATTCACGGTCTTTGTTGTTTTTTCTTTTTAGAGATAGAGTCTCACTTTATTGCTCTCAGTAGAGTTTTGTGACATCACAGCTCACAGCAGCCTCCAACTCCTGGGCTTAGGCGATTCTCTTGCCTCAGCCTCCCAAGTATCTGGGAATACAGCTGCCTGCCACAACGCCCAACTATTTGTTGTTGCAGTTTGGCTGGGGCCGGGTTTGAACCTGCCACCCTCGGTATATGGGGCCAGAGCCCTACCCACTGAGCCACAGGCATCACCCGACATTCTTTTTTTTTCTTTTCAAATGTGCCCACTAGAAATTTTAATTTTTTTATTTTTTTTAATTTGTATGAGAGAGGATGCCCAGAAAAAGTAAGGCCTAAGATAACAGAGGTATTCTTAAGGAGACCCCAAGGATACATCTTCAAGGTTTTCCCTGTGGTGATTCAGCTCTTAGGAATTTGTAGAAACTGAACTTCTTGGGACCTGGAAACTAATGCTCCATTCTGCTTCTGTGAAAGTTCCTGGTTCTGTAAAAGCCTGAGCCAGCTTCTCTGGCTTGATTCAAACTGACCAATGAGAAAAGTACCTGTGGGTGGGAACTTTATGACTGGGGATAAAAAGGAGAAGACTAAGCCAGGTTGGGAGCACAGCCATTTTGAATTCTTCTGTGCCATGGCTCCACAGGTAAACACATGTTTGGGTTTTCTTCTCTCCATTGGGCCTCATCTTCCTGCAACATGTATACATAAAATTCATTCTTTTCTATATACAGTTCTGTGAATTTTGACAAAGGCCTAGAATTGTGCAACCAATACTACAATCAAGACACAGAACAATTCTCTTTCCAGCAGCCTCCCCACCCTCCCCAAAAAACACCTCTCTTGTGTTGAACCTCAGGAGTCAACCTCCTTCTCTCTCCCCACCCCTATGCCCTTATTCTCTGTTCCAATAGTTTTGCTTTTTTCAGACTGGCATAAAAACAGACTCTTTTGTATGTAGTCTTTTAAAAATCGTGATAAAATACAAATAACATGAAACTTGCCATTTTTAACCACTGGTTTGAGCCTCAAGTTGTTGTCCTAGGTAGAGTGCCGTGGCACCACAGCTCACAGCAACCTCCAACTCAGGGCTCAAGCAATTCTCCTGCTTCCACCTCCCAAGTAGCTGGGACTACAGGCGCCTGCCACAATGCCTGGCTACTTTTTTGGTTGCAGCCGTCATTGTTGTTTGGCAGGCCTGGGCTGGATTCAAACCCTTCAGCTCAGGTGTATGTGGCTGGCGCCTTAGCTGCTTGAGCCACAGGCACAGAGCCAAGATAAATATATATATGTATTTTTGTAGAGACAGAGTCTCACTTTATCACCCTTGGTAGAGTGCCGTGGCCTCACACAGCTCACAACATCCTCCAACTCCTGGGCTTAGGCGATTCTCTTGCCTCAGCCTCCCGAGTAGCTGGGACTACAGGCGCCCGCCACTACGCCCGACTATTTTTCTGTTTTGCAGTTTGGCCAAGGCCAGGTTTGAACCCGCTACCTTCGGTATATGGAGCCGGCGCCCTACTCCATGAGCCACAGGCGCCGCCCCAGGAGAAATATTTTTTAAGACACAGGATCTTGCTCTGTCACCCAGGCTGGAGAGCAATGGTGGCATTATAGCTCACTACAGCCTAGTGATCCTCTTGCCTTAGCCTCCTGAGTAGCTGGAACCATAGGTGTGCACCACCACACCCAGATAGTTTTTGTTTTGTTTTATTTCTTTCTTTCTTTTTTTTTTTTGTAGAGACAGTGTCTCACTTTATCTCCCTCCGTAGAGTTCAGTGGCGTCACACAGCTCACAGCAACCTCCAACTCCTGGGCTTAGGCGATTCTCTTGCCTCAGCCTCCCGAGTAGCTGGGACTATAAGTGCCGGCTACAACGCCCAGCTTTTTTTTTTGTTGCAGTTTGACTGGGGCTGGGTTTGAACCTGCCACCCTCAGTATATGGGGCCAGTGCCCTACACCCTGAGCCACAGGCACTACCCAATTTTTCTTATTTTTTGTAAAGACAGGGTCTTGCTATGTTGCCCAGGCTGGTTTTGAATTCCTGGTCCCAGGTGATCCTCCTGTCTCAGTCTCCCATAGTGCTGGGATTACAGGTATGAGCCACCACACCTGGCCTTATTTCAGGCTGGGGTGTCATAAGCTCTGCCACTTTCTACTCTTGTGGGGGCTTTTTGTTTGTGATGTTTTTTTTTTTTTTGGTTTGTTTTGTTTTGGTGGAGAGGCCAGGGAACAAACCGGTGCCTCATACTGTTTGTGGGGGGTTTTAATTGTTGTTGTTGAGGTTGTTGTTTTTGAGACAGAGTTTCTGTTGTCCTGGGTAAAGTGCCGTGACACCATGGCTCACAGCAACCTGAAACTCTTGGGCTCAAGTGATCCTCTTGCCTCAGTCTCTGGAGTAGCTGGGACTACAGGTGCCCGCCACAACACCAGGCTAGTTTTTCTACTTTTGATAGAGACAAGGTCTTGGTCTTGCTCAGGTTGGTCTTAAACTCCTGAGCTCAAGCAAACCACCTGCGGATTATAGGCGTGAGCCGCTACACTGGGCTGCTCATGTGTTTTAAAGGATAGAAGGGTCTACCTTTAACCAACATCACAGAATTTCTATAATCCAGATTTTCACCAGAAAAATTATTTTTCTATTAATTGGCTACTGACAAGCCCTTGCCAAAAGTTTAGTTGATATGATTGTCCAAAGGGTCAAAGGAATGTACTAACCACTCATTCCTCTTGAATTTAAAAGCCCTGTCCCTGAATCAGGGATTATCTAAAAACTACATGCTTAGACAATGTGAGTCTATTATTTAGTGTTATATACTTTGATTTTATCTATGGCCCATATTAGAAACAGCCCTTGTGTACTCTGTTAAACTGCTGATAAAGAATTTGTCCAGCCAGGTGCAGTGGCTCACACCTGTAATCCTAGCACTCTGGGAAGCAGATGTGGGTGGATTTCTTGAGCTCACAAGTTCGAGACCGATCTGAGCAAGAGTGAGACCCCCCCATCTCTAAAAATAGCTGGTCGTTGTAGGGGGTGCTTATAGTCCCAGGTACTTGGCAGGCTGAGGCAAGAGTATCGCTTGAGTCCAAGAGTTTGAGGTTACTGTGAGCTATGACACTACAGCACTCTACCAAGGGTGACATAGTGAGACTCTGTCTCCAAAAAAAAAAAAAAAAATTCCTCTCAGAGTTTAGCACTAGAAAAACTTCCTTTCTCATGACACATATACAACTATGTTTATACGATGAGAACTATGACATTGCCAATCTTTTTACTTATTCTTCTGGCTGCTTGAAAATTCACAATTATGTTGAATAGTTATACTAACTACTGCTAGCCTCACCTATAACTCTTCATGCTTTTTTATTGTGTATGCTCATTTTAGAGTTTTATGGGCGAAGCCCGTAGCTCCGTGGGTAGGGTGATACTGAGGCTGGTGGGTTTGAACATGGCCTGGGGCCAGCTAAAACAATGACATCTGCAAGAACAACAACAAAAAAAATAGCCAGGCGTTGTGGCAGGCACCTGTAGTCCCAGCTACTTGGGAGGCTGAGGCAAGAGAATCGCCTCAGCTCAGGAGTTGGAGGTTGCTGTGAGCTGTGACACCACTCTACCCAGAGTGACAGCTTGAGACTCTGTCTCAAAATAAAAAAAAAAAATAGAGTTTTATATATATAAAGTCCTTTATTGAGAGGCTGGTGTTCTAGTTCGTTCTAGTTAGTATTGCTGGTGCCAAATTTAGTGGCATGAAACCACCACCACCTCCTCATGCCTATTGATCTGTGGGTCAGGAGCTCTGAAATGGCACAGTGAGGTCTGCTTTTCTTGGCTCCTCCATGTCTAGGGCCTCATCTGGTCATTAATATCTAGGAGCTGGAACTGCACAGGGAGCATTTCAAGATGGCTTCTTCATTTACATGGCGTAGCTGGGCTTAGGCTCAACTTGGTACTAGCAGAATACCTCTATATGGCCTTTCCCTGTGGCATGGCTTTTCACTGCATGGTGGCTGGGTTCCAAGAGAGAAAAAACCCACTGGGAATGTCCCAAGAGCCAGCATTCCAGGAGAACTAGGTGGAAGGTACATGGTTATTCTTAGCCTTGGGAGTCACACAACATAGCTTCTGCCATACTCTGCAGGGGGTTCCAATCTTTTTCCCCTGCTTCACATTGGAAAACTAAGAGTTGTCTTAGGCCACACATTAAATACATAAACACTAACAAAAGCTGATTAGCATAAAAGGTCTGTGCATGGGCAGCGCCTGTGGCTCAAAGGTGTAGGGCGCCAGCCCCATATGCCGGAGGTGGTGGGTTCAAACCCAGCCCCGGCCAAAAACTGCAAAAAAAAGGTGTGTGCATACTTTTCGTGATATACAACACCACAGATGAGCAAAAAAGGTCTGTGCACACTTTTCATGACATACAACACCACAGATGCTCACAAAATCAGCATGTAGGACTACAGGTACTGATACAATGCCTGGTTAATTTTTTTCTATTTTTAGTAAAGATGGGGTTTCACTCTTGATCAGGCTGGTCTGGAACTCCTGAGCTCAAGTGATCCTCCCACCTTGGCCTCACAGAGTGCTAGGATTACAGGCATGAGCCACCGCGCCTGGCCATGACGGAAACTTTTTTTTTTTTGAGACAGAGCCTCAAGCTGTCACCCTGGATAGAGTGCTGTGGCACCATAGCTCACAGCAACCTCCAATTCCTGGGCTCAAGCGAGTCTCCTGCCTCCGCCTCCCAAGTAACTGGGACTATAGGCGCCTGCCACAACACCCGGCCATTTTTAGGTTGCAGCCACCATTGTTGTTTGGCGGGCCTGGGCTGGATTCGAACCTGCCAGCTTAGGTGTACATGGCTGGCGCCTTAGCCTGTTGAGCCACAGGCGCCGAGCCCATGATGGAAACTTTTGAAAGAAAAAATATGGTAATGTTCACCTTAATAGTAGATATAGCAAGAATCATGGAGAGGGAGATAAAGAGAATGAATCCTATGGTGTGGGACTAGAATTAGAGCTATTTCTCTCTCACCCTCTTCTCCCCTCTCTCTACACCCCCATATATCATTCAGTCTATCTATGAAAATATGCACTGAGAGGGCCTGAAAGCAGCAACACTTAAAATGCAATCAGCACACCGAGCACCCAGATCTCAGTTTCTAAATAACTGCGCTTCACTAAGCAGAACCAGGACTCCTTGGAGAACTAATGAATTCCAGGGCTGGGGCAGGAAAAAAGTACTAGGTGAACCTGGAACATCTTGTGCCAGAAAGGAAATATTCAAAAGAATATAGGGATATAGCAAATGGACTCAAAGACGGCTTGAATGGGCTCTACAATTTAGACATCAAAATGAACGACAGCAACAAATTAGAACTCAATAAATAAAATAGGTAACTATACATGCACATGATACAAAATAAATAAATAATGGCTCGGCGCCTGTGGCTTAAGCAGCTAAGGTGCCAGCCACATACACCTGAGCTGGCGGGTTTGAATCCAGCCTGGGCCTGCCAAACAACAACGGCTGCAACCAAAAAATAGCTGAGCACTGTGGCGGGCGCCTGTAATCCCAGCTACCTGGGAGGCAGAGGCAGGAGAATCACTTGAGCCCAGGAGTTGGAGGTTGCTGTGAGCTGTGATGCCATGGCACTCTACACAGGGGGACAGCTTGAGGCTCTGTCTCAAAAACAAACAAACAAAATAAATGAATAAATAAACAGGCACATAATATAAAATAAATAAACAGTGCAGGCTCAGTGGCTCATGCCTATAATCCCAGGACGCTGAGAGGTTGAGGTGGGAGGATCGTTTGAGCTCAGGAGTTCAAGAACAGCATGAGCAAGAGAGAGAGAGACACTGTATCTACTAAAAGTAGCCAAGCATCGTGGCATGTGTGCAAGTAGTGGGCAAGTACTGGGCAAGTAGTCCCAGGTACTTGAGAGACTGAAGGAGCATCACTTTAGCCCAGGAGTTTGAAGGTGCAGGAAACTGTGATCATGCCACTGTACTCTACCCAGGGCAACAGAACAAGACTCTATCTTTAACTAAAAAAAAAAGATTGGCTGAGCTCAGCAGCTCACGCCTATAATCCTAGTACTCTGGGACGCCAGAAGCGGGTGGATTGCTTGGGCTTAGGAATTCAACACCAGCCTGAGCAAGAGCAAGACTCTGTCTCTACTAAAAATGTAAAACCTAGTGAAGTGCTGTGACAGGTGCCTATGGTCCCAGCTACCTGGGTGGCTGAGGCAAGAGAATCATTTGAGTTCAGGATTTTGAAGTTGCTCTGAGCTGCAACACCACAGCACTCTACAGAGGTCAACAAAGTGAGACTCTGTCTCAAAACAAAACAAAAAAAAGTATTAACAGATCCAGATGCTCTCAATTTTTTCATTGTATATTGCATCAGCAAAATTTCTGTGCTAAAGCTACTATTTTAAGTGACACTTTGCAGAATAATACCTAATAATATAGGTATTATTAACTATATTCTGCAGATGAAATGCAGCATCATCACTTTTGTAACGTGCTAAAGTTGCATGATGAACTATTTGGTGTGTGGATTTCCCATATCATCAAAGTGGGTTGGCTATGGCAGGGACAGGTGTTAGTCAAAATTTTATCTCTGTGGAAACAATTAAATTTTGTGAAGAATAGAAACAACAATGTAAATGATTGAAAGATTTCTATAGGAATGCAGCATTTCTGTGGGATATTGTGTCAAATCAAAATGACTTGAATATTTCTTCATGAGGTAAAACTAAGTGTATATGTCATATGTGGCAAAAAAGAAAAATCCAAGGCATTTCAAAAAGCTATCTTTATTCAAAATACTTTTTCTTCAAAAGGAAATTTTTCCACTTGACAAAGGTCCTTGATGAGCAGGATGATATATGTGAATCATTTGAAGAACGTGCAACTGCTATAGACCTGTTAATAGGCAAATATAATAAAAAATTCACTGACTTTGAGAATCGTGACATCACACTCAAATTAGCATTTCAGCCTCACCTACTTGATATCACCAAAGCACCTAAAGAACTACAGATGGAACTGATTGACTTATCAGTGGATCAGTGGTTCTCAACCTGTGGGTTGCGACCCCTTTGTAACAATGAAAATACATTGTGGCATTAGGAAGGTTGAGAACCACTGCAGTAGAGGATATTTTAAAGTCATTGCTTAATGCCAAGAAAGATCCAATTGGAACAGTACAGTAGAAACCCACGCCTTCACCAACATGCCTGAAAAATGCTTTCTTGCTTTTCAACCACTTATTGCTGCAAATCTACTTTCTCCTACCCGACCCAAATCAAGATGCCCTCAAGGTTAGAAATGGCTGATACTCGTCTTGAGGATCAATTGAAACTATGGACCCCCATCCTACAACCAAATATTCAAATGCTTCCCAGCAAAAATCAGACACAACAAAGCCATTAAAAGGTTAGTGAGGGTGGCACCTATGGCTAAGTCAGTAAGGTACCGGCCCCAAATCCCGAGGGTGGCAGGTTAAAACCCAGCCCCGGCCGCACTACAACAGAAAAATAGCCGGGCATTGTGGTGGGCACCTGTAGTCCCAGCTACTCAGGAGGCTGAGGCAAGAGAATCGCCTAAGCCCAGGAGTTGGAGGTTGCTGTGAGCTGTGTGACGCTACAGCACTCTACTGAGGGTGATAAAGTGAGACTCTGTCTCTACCAAAAAAAAAAAAAAAGGTTAGCGAACTTTAAAATTCACAAATAGTTTTCAGTTTTTTGAAATTACTAAGTATATAGTAGTTAGATTTTTACAGAATAATGTAATTTTTTTTTGTTTTTTGAGAGTCTCACTATGTCGCCCTGGGTAGAGTGCTATGGCGTTACAGCTCACAGCAACCTCCAACTCCTGGGCTTAAGCGTTTCTCTTGCCTCAGCCTCCCAAGTAGCTGGGACTACAGGCGACTACCACAATGCCTGGCTATTTTTTTGTTGCTGTTGTCATTGTTGTTTAGCAGGCGCGGGTCGGGCTTGAACCAGCCAGCCTCAGTGTATGTGGCTGGTGCCCTACTCACTGAGCTACAGGCCCTGAGCCAAAAATAATGTAAATTTTTAAGTACAGTAAAACTTCTGTAAAATGACCTCCCAAGGGACTGTAACTAACTGGTCAACACATGAAGGTGGCCAACATAAGGAACTGGGCCTACTGTACTGATAAGTACATGTGGTGTGTGTCTGGTCTATGAAAATTAGGTCAACTGGCTTCGTACCTGTAGCTCAGCAGCCAGGGTGCTGGCCGCATACACCAGGGCTGGCAGGTTCGAAACTGGCCCGGGGCCTGCCAAACAATAATGACAACTACAACAACAACAAAAACAATCAGGCTTTGTAGCAGGTGCCTGTAGTCCCAGCTACTTGGGAGGCTGAGGCAAGAGAATCTCTTAAGCCCAAGAGTTTGAGGTTCCTGTGAGCTGTGATGCCATGGCATGCTACCAAGGGCGACAAAGTGAGACTCTGTCTCAAAAAAAAAAAAGAGGGCGGCACCTGTGGCTCAGCAAGTAGGGTACCGGCCCCATATACTGAACAAAGGTGGCAGGTTCAAACCAGCCTCTGCGAACTCCAAAACAAAAAAAAATAGCCGAGTGTTGTGGTTGGCACCTGTAGTCCCAGCTACTCGGGAGGCTGAGGCAAGAGAATCACCTAAGCCTAGGAGATGGAGGTTGCTGTGAGCTGTGTGACGCCACCGTACTCTACTGAGGGCGATAAAGTGAGACTCTGTCTCTACAAAAAATAAAAAAAAAAAAAAAAGAAAGAAAATTAGGTCAACTTGAGGTGGTCAATGTAGGGAGGTGATCAACTATGGAAGCTCTATTATACTTATAAATGTACATTGTTTTGTAGATCTAATTCAAGTTTCTTGAATGTGGCTTTATTTAATTATAGCGAAGTTAGCATGAAAAGGTTCCTCACTTCTGAGTTAGAGGTTACAGTGAGCTATGATCAGGCCTCTGCACTCCAGCCTGGACAACAAAAGAAAAAAGAAAAACAAAAAGGTTTGATGAGAAACAGGTGATTTATGATTTATGTGGTTTCAAAGTACCCTCATCAGTAATGAGAGAAAATGACAAGCTAAGATTATGAAGATTGTATGCTGGTTGATAGGATGCATTGAAAAGATCGCAGCATTGGCCAGGCGTGGTGGCTCAGGCCTGTAATCCTAGCACTCTGGGAGGCCGAGGCAGGAGGATCGCTTGAGCTCAGGAGTTGGCGACCAGCCTGAGCAAGAGCGAGACCTGGTCACTCCTAAAAATAGAAAAAACAGCCCATCGTGGCACGGGCGCCTTGTAGTCCCAGCTAGTCGGGAAGGTGAGGCAGGAGAATTGCTTGAGCCCAAGAGTTTGAGCTTGCTGTGAGCCATGATGACGCCACTCACTCTACCCAATGCGACTTAACTCTGTCTCGGAAAAAAAAAAATCGCAGCATCATCTCTGCGCTCTGAGATAGTCCTGCTTCCTGCCTAAAAAGAACCCAACCCGGAGCAGGCAGAGAAACCCAACTGATGGAGATTCAGCGCCGCCCAGGCCAACCCTCCGGAGTCCGCTGCGCCCGCCGGTTGCGGACATGCCCGCTGCAGCCGACAGGAGGCTCCGCGCGCCTTCCAGCCTTTCCCGGCCGGGCGGCGAGACAGGCGCGGGCGGCCTCGGCAAGGCCCTTGTCCCGTAGCCTCTCCCGGGAGCGGGGAGGAGCGTCTGGGAGCCGGTGCCCCGCCGGCCGCCTCTGCCCATGCCCCCTTTGTGACTGTGTCCAGCCCCTCGGAGCCTGCGCGTCGCTGCAGCCGCTGTCCCCAGGCTGCAAATGGCGCCCGGTCGCCTCTCCCAGCCCGGGGCCCGTATCGCCTCTCTGAAGCCGCCCGGACAGTCAGCGCCCGTGGCGCCTCTGCCCTCCGCCACGCTGTTAGGCCTGTCCCGGGAAGGCCGTGGCCCGACGGCCCGCCTGCCCTCGGAGCCACCCCTTTCTGCCATGGGCGCCAAGGGCGTCCAGTAACCATAACTCATAGACTTTTTAAAAATGTGCTAAAATACAGGGTAGCCATAAAGTTCGTGTGCAATTTTTGCACACTATTTTATGGCTACCCTGTACATACTAAAACATAAAATTTATCATTTAAAAATATAGCTCAGTGGCATTAAAATACATTCGTTGTGTTGTGCAACCATTGTCACTATTTCCAATTTTTTTCTTTCTTTTTTTTTTTTTTTTTCCGATAACAGAGTCTCACTTTGTCACCTTCAGTAGAGTGCTGTGGCATTATAGCTCACAGCAACCTCAAACTCTTGGGCTCAAGTGATCCTCTTAGCCTCTTGTCCTCAGCCTCCCGAGTAGCTGGGACTACAGGTGCCCAACACAAAGCTGGGCTATTTTGTTGTTGTTGTCATTGTTGTTTAGCAGTCCTGGGCTGAGTTTGAACCCACCAGCCCCTGTGTATGTGTCCGATGCCCTAACCACCGAGCTACAGGTGCCAAGCCTGCATGGCTAGTTTTAACTTTTTTTTTTTGCAGTTTTTGTCAGGGTCAGGTTTAAACCCACCACCTCTGTTATATGGGGCCCGGCGCCCTACACCTTTGAGCCACAGGTACCACCCTTGGTCTCCAACTTCTGAGCTCAAGCAATGCACCCGTCTTGGCCTCCCAGAGCACTGGGACTACAGGCACCCACCACAACACCCAGCCATTTTTAGAGATGGGGTCTCATTCAGGCGTAGGCTGGTCTCAAACCTATAAGCTCAGGGCAACCCACCCACCTTGGCCTCCCAGAGTGCTAGGATTACAGGCATGAGCCACCATGCCCGGCCCCTGCAAACTTTCTGCCTGCCATGATTTTCTTGATAGAAGAGATATGTAGGTCAATCTTCCTGGCCTTTCCAGTCCCCTTCTTAGGAACTTGTTCCCCATACCACTATACAGGCCCAGTCAGAACCTTCCAGCTGCCTGACCCAGGTGGTAGCCATGTAAGCTGTTTCTGCCCACATCCTTTGCTGGGCAGAAACTTAGGTTTTTTCCATTTGGATTTTTTTTTTTGAGACAGAGTCTTGCTCTGTTACCCTGGGTAGAGTGTTGTAGCATCAACGTAGCTTACAGCAATCTCAAACTCATAGGCTCAAGAGATCATCTTGCCTCAGCCTCCTGAGAAGTTGCGGACAGGTGTCTTTCAGAAAGGCTAGTTTTTTTTTAAATATATTTAGTAGAGATACAATCTCACTCTTGCTCAGGCTAGTCTTGAACTTCTGAGCTCAAGCAATCCAACAACCTCGGGCTCTCAAAGTGCTGGGATTACACATGTGAGCCACAGCACCTGGCCTTCTTTGGAATATTTTAACTGAAGGACAGGGCAATGGTCAGGTCGAGGGTTTGGGCAGTCATTTGGAACTGATGAATGGGGTGAGGAAAGCCAGTCTTCTGAGAAGGGCTGGGGAACCCCATGCAGGCTTGGAGAGAAGTGGACAAGAAGTCTGATTTAGCTGGGTGAGGTAGCTCATGCCTATAATCCTAACACTCTGGGAAGCAGAGGCAGTGGATGGCCTGAGCTCATGAGTTGGAGACCAGCCTGACCAAGATTGAGACCCATCTCTAAAAATAGTCGGGCACTGGGGCAGGTGTCTATAGTTCCAGCTACTCAGGAGGCTGAGGCAAGAGAATCGCTTGAGCCCAAGAGTTTGAGGTTACTGTGAGGTATGATGCCACGGCACTCTACCCAGGGCGAAAGAGTAAGACTCTGTCTCCAAAAAAAAAAAAAAAAAAAGAAGAAGAAGCATGGTTTTTTTTTTTTTTGAGGCAGAGCCTCAAGCTGTCACCCTGGATAGAGTGCTGTGGCATCACAGCAACCTCCAATTCCTGGGCTCAAGCGAGTCTTCTGCCTCCGCCTCCCAAGTAGCTGGGACTGCAAGCGCCCGTCACAACGCCCGGACATTTTTTGGTTGCAGCCATCATTGTTGTTTGGCGCGCCAGGGCTGGATTCGAACCCGCCAGCTCAGGTGTACATGGCTGGCACCTTAACCTGTTGAGCCACAGGCACCGAGCCAAGAAGAAGCATGGTTAACCAAACCAGGGAGCAGCTTCAGCCCTCGCTTTCTACTTGCAAGTGATCGGCTGACTTCCTCTCCTAGAATGTTCATAAACTTATTCATTTTAGTTAGATACAAATCCTCTTAAAACTATCCTCAAACTTTAGTTTGCATCATAATCTTCTGAGATAATGTTCTTGGTCCTGGGACCACACTCAGAACCAGTGCTGAGTGTCTGTTCCTTGTAAGCAAAAGTGCCCTGACCAAGACAGGTGCTCTGGATTCCCTGTGCGATGTCTTCAGCCAAATTGTAGGTCCCTGGAAAAGCTGAAATCCCAGCTCCCTCCAGTGTTCACCATTAGAGCCTGTCCAGCTGAACTTTAACCTCTCTTGGCACTGCTTGTGAACCAGTCACAGCTGTACTGTGAATACACTGAGGACACAGAGTTGCGGAAGTGCAGGGGATGCTCCTGCCCATCCCACCTGGCATCAGGTGTTCAAAGAAGTATAGTTTGAGCTCCCAGCCTCTCACCAGAATCATGGGTCATGCGCTTTCAGATTTTGCCTGTAGCGCTCACATTCAGGGCTTGGGCACACTTCCTTGGAGGCAAGCCAAGTGATCACCTTTCTCCTGGCCAGATTTTTTCAGTGACTTCCCTCAAAAAACTTCATACACGGCTCGGCGCCTATAGGTCAAGCAGCTAAGGCACCAGCCTCATACACCAGAGTTGGCAGGTTCGAATCCAGACCGGGCCTGCCAAACAACAATGACAACTACAGCTTGAGGCTCTGTCTCAAAAAAAAAGAAAAAAAACCCAACCCAAGAAAAAAACCTTCATACACATCAGCTATGCCTCCTCCAGTGACCCTCATGCATACCAGACGTGTTTAAATCCTACTGACGCTCACAGATTGATGCAAAACAGGGACCTCTTCTACCTCCATCATCCCTAAATAGATCACCTGTCCTGCCCAACATTCTTTTTTTTTTTTGAGACAGAGCCTCAAGCTGTCACCCTGGGTAGTGCTGAGGCATCACCAACCAATGGCAACCTCCAATTCCTGGGCTCAAGCGAGTCTCTTGCCTCCGCCTCCCAAGTAGCTGGGACTACAGGCGCCTGGCACAACGCCTGGCCATTTTTTGGTTGCAGCCATCATTGTTGTTTGGCGGGCCTGGCCTGGATTCGAACCAGCCAGCTCAGGTGTACATGGCTGGCACCTTAGCCCGTTGAGCCACAGGTGCTGAGCCGTGCCCAACATTCTAGATCACAGTTGGGCAAACTAACTGTAAAGGGCCAGATAGTAAATATTTTAGGCTTTGCAGATAAAAGGTGTCTGTAACAACCTCTCAACTTTGCCATTACTGGCATATGTAATATGGAAAGGAATGGTTGTGCCTGTGTTCCAATAAAACTTTATTCACACACACACACACACACACAGAGCAAGCAGGATTTGGCCCCTATTCTACCTAGTAATTTTTGTTCTCATCCTAAATGAAGTTAACAAGTCTTCAAACAGATGGAAAGTGTACTGTTAGCAGTTCTACATTGTTATGGGGAATCTTTTCAAAACTTATAGGCTATAAATATTTTTCTCAAGAGCAGGCAGTTAGCCTAGCTAATCTTAAATAAACCCAGCCTCAAAATTTATGTAATAAAAATGTAAAATTATATCAATACATTGCTGAAACTGAACCAACTTCCTGTCTTCAAAAGAGAAATATTTGAAACTGTTGTTGAAGCAGAAATAATTTTTATAACAAAAATATACACATATGTTTTAAAGATTTATATTAAAAAATTGGATGCCAAGACAACAGAAATGAAAGTCAGGTTTAAATATATAGCTTATATCCACTAATTTATTCTCTCTTGGTTTTAGTTTTTATATATAAAAAAGTAAAAACAACAAAACAACACACAACCTGAACAACACTGACCCATATACACAGACCTGGAACATAACCACTTTAACACAAAACCCAATTCAATTCCAAAAGCAGAAAGTTTCCCACTTCTTTTTTTTTTTTTTTTGTAGAGACAGAATCTCACTTTATCACCCTTGGTCTAGTGCCGTGGCGTCACACAGCTCACAGCAACCTCCAACTCCTGGGCTTAGGCGATTCTCTTGCCTTAGCCTCCCGAGTAGCTGGGACTACAGGCGCCCGCCACAACGCCCGGCCATTTTTTGGTTGCAGCCATCATTGTTGTTTGGCGGGCCTGGGCTGGATTCGAACCCGCCAGCTCAGGTATACGTGGCTGGCGCCTTAGCCCGTTGAGCCACAGGTGCCGAGCCTCTTCATTAAAATTTCATGCAAAATAATTGCCCTGAGAAAAATGGTTAACTAAAATTATGAAGGAACATTAACTCATTCCTGTGAGAAGATCAATCTTCAATTCCCTATTTCATTCATTCTAAAGAAATTGTTATAACCATTTGTCCTTAGCCATTCAAAAATTTGCAGTTATCTAATTCAGGTCAGCTTCAAATTCAGGAAGGTGCAGAAAATAGAAAAATTACATTTTTTTTTTTTTTTGGTCTGTTTTGAGACAGAGTCTCAAAAAACAGTGTCTGTTGCCTGCAGCTAGAGTGCGTGGCACCAGTCTAGCTCATAGCAACCTCAAACTCCTGGGCTCAAGCAATCCTCCTGCCTCAGCCTCTGAAGTAGCTGGGACTGCAGGCACCACCACAATGCCTGGCTAATTTTTCTATTTTTAGTAGAGACATGTCTCATT
The DNA here is from genome assembly GCA_963574655.1 of Perodicticus potto. NCBI lineage: Eukaryota > Metazoa > Chordata > Mammalia > Primates > Lorisidae > Perodicticus > Perodicticus potto. Next base: position 5,183 of record CAUYRH010101349.1, on the reverse strand, counting down.
CTTGCTCAGGCTGGTCCCTGAACTCCAGAGCTCAGGTGATCCTCTGGCCTCTCCTTCCTAGAGTGCTGGGATTACAGATGTGAGCCACCATGCCTGGCCATTACATTTGTTTCTGAGGGTAAAATGAGCAAGAAAAGAAGAAAAGACGTCTTTTTTTATTTTTTTATTTTATTTTATTTTATTTTTGAGACAGAGCCTCCAGCTGTCACCCTGGATAGAGTGCTGTGGCATCACAGCTTACAGCAACCTCCAATTCCTGGGCTCAAGTGAGTCTCTTGCCTCCACCTCCCAAGTAGCTGGGACTACAGGTGCCTTCCACAATGCCTGGCCATTTTTTGGTTGCAGCCGTCATTGTTGTTTGGCGGGCCCAGGCTGGATTCGAACCTGCCAGCTCAGGTGTTCGTGGCTGGCACCTTAGCCCGTTGAGCCATAAGCGCCGAGCCATTTATTTATTTATTATTTATTTATTTTTAAGATAGAGTCTCACTTTGTCGCCCTCGGTAGAGTGCCGTGGCCTCACAGCTCACAGCAACCTCAAACTCTTGGGATCAAGCAATTCTCTTGTCTCAGCCTCCCGAATAGCTGGGACTACAGGTTCCTGCCACAACGCCTGGCTGTTTTTTAGAGACTGGGTCTCTGCTCTGGCTCAGGCTGGTCTCCAACCCATGAGCTCAGGCAATCCACCTGCCTCGGCCTCCCAGAGTGCTAGAATTAGAGGCATGAGCCACCACGCCCAGCCAGAAAGACCTCTTGGATCTAGCTGAGGCCATTCCTGTTGTAAACTTGTCAGTGGGTGTCTCAATCTGACTTTGTATACATCAAAACAAAAATTTACCTAACAAATGCAATCAGTGTAACCTGGTTTCTTGTACCCTCAATGAATCCCCAACAATAAAAAAAAAAAAAAAAAAAAGATGAAGAAATTAGTTTGGGGCAAAAGATGTGTCCAGATTTACATTCCCAGTAACTGGTAGAGCCAGGATTGAAGGCCAAGCAGTCTGACACCAGAGCTTACGACCTTAACTGAATTCTGTGAAATAAAATTTCACATGAAGAAATGCAAAAAAACAAAAACAAACCCCCCAAAAAATTTAGTTCGAGACTTATTTCCTGTTTACCCTAAGGTTGATGTAACCAAATTAAAGATGATTTGCATTTTTTTTTTTGAGACAGAGCCTCAAGCTGTCCCCCTGGGTAGAGTGCTGTGGCATCACAGCTCACAGTAACCTCCAATTCCTGGACTCAAGCGAGTCTCCTGCCTCCGCCTCCCAAGTAGCTGGGACTACAGGCGCCTGACACAACGCCCGGCCATTTTTTGGTTGCAGCTGTCATTGTTGATTGGCGGGCCCGGGCTGGATTCGAACCCGTCAGCTCAGGTGTACGTGGCTGGCGCCTTAGCCTGTTGAGCCACAGGCGCCAAGCCAATGATTTGCATTTTTGATGGCTCTAAATTAATTTTAATCCCAAACTCAATAAAAATGTTATTACAAACCAAAACCTTGCTCCTACGTATATTTAGATTGTAAAGTGACTAATCTGTTTTTGTTTTTGTTTTTTTTTGTAGAGACAGAGTCTCACTTTATCGCCCTCTGTAGAGTGCTGTGGTGTCACACAGCTCACAGCAACCTCCAACTCCTAGGCTTACGCGATTCTCTTGCCTCAGCCTCCCGAGTAGCTGGGACTACAGGCTCCCGCCACAACACCCAGCTGTTTTTCTGTTTTGCAGTTCGACTGAGGCCGGGTTTAAACCCGCCACCTTCGGTATATGGGGCTGGCGCCCTACTTGATGAGCCACAGGCGCTGCCTGACTTATCTTTTTTATTAGCAACTATTATTTATTATAGCAGACCTTTAAATAAAACTACCTTTTGTAGTAGACTGATTAAGATCCATTGAGTCAAGAAATATCTAAAATATGTTTTTACTCAATATCATAGTATTATATGAGCTGCTGACTTAAAAATATGTGGTTTTCTCTTTCAAATAAGATTGTCCTGGCTTGGTACCTGTGGCTCAACGAGCTAAGGCGCCAGCCACGTACACCTGAGCTGGGCCGGCCAAACAACAATGGTGGCTGCAACCAAAAAATGGCCAGGCGTTGTGGCAGGCGCCTGTAGTCCCAGCTACTTGGGAGGTGGAGGCAAGAGACTCGCTTGAGCCCAGGAATTGGAGGTTGCTGTGAGCTGTGATGTCACAGCTCTCTATCCAGGGTGACAGCTTGAAGCTCTGTCTCAAGAAAAAAAAAAAAAAAAGATTGTCCTTTTTATTTATTTATTTATTTATTTATATATTTTCTTGAGACAGAGCCTCAAGCTGTCACCTTGGATAGAGAGCTGTGGCATCACAGCTCACAGCAACCTCCAATTCCTGGGCTTAAGCGAGTCTCCTGCCTCCACCTCCCAAGTCGCTGGGACTACAGGCGCCCGCCACAACGCCGGCCATTTTTTGGTTGCAGCCGTCTTTGTTGTTTGGCGGGCCCAGGCTGGATTCGAACCCGCCAGCTCAGGTGTACGTGGCTGGTGCCTTAGCCTGTTGAGCCACAGGCGCCGAGCCAAGATTGTCCTTTTTAAATTCCCTGAGTCATGCCCAATTTATATTTCAAAAATCAGAGAGACTGAAAAAGTAATTTCAAGGTAATGTTGTATAATCTTCAAAAGAGAAATATTTGAAACTATTGTTTAAGCAGAAATAATTTTTATAACAAAAATATGCACATATGTTTTAAAGATTTAGATTAAAAAACGGGATGCCAAGACAACAGAAATGCAAGTCAGGTTTAGATATATAGCGTATATCCATTAATTTATAAAAGTTTTATACTTTTGGATGGTGCCCATAGCTCAGTGGGTAAGGGCGCCAGCCACATACACCGGGGTTGGCAGGTTTGAACCCAGTCTGGGCCAGCTAAAACAGCAACGACAACTACAAAAAAAAAAAAAATAGCCAGGCGTTGTGGCGGGTGCCTGTAGTCCCAGCTATTTGGGAGGCTGAGGCAAGAGAATCGCTTAAACCCAAGAGTCTCTGAGGTTGCCGTGAGCTGTGATGCCACTGCACTCTACCCAGGGAGACAGCTTGAGACTATGTCAAAAAAAAAAAGAAAAAGAAAAAGAAAAACAAAAAGTTTCTTACTTTTGAAATTATTTTTCCAAATGAATATTCCTAAAGTAAAAAAAAAAAAAAAAAAACAAATTTAGGATACATTAAAATCACATGATACATATTAAATATGAGGACAACGAAAAAAAATGTTTTCTGAGATAAAAATCTCACTCTGTTGACCCAGGCTAGAGTGCTCTGGCGCCAGAGCTCACTGCAATCTCAAACTCCTGGGCTTAAATGATCTTCTTGCCTCAACCTCCCAAGTAGCTGGGACTATAGGTGCCCATCACAACGCCTGGCTAATTTTTCTATTTTTAGTAGAGACAGGGTCTTGCTCTTGCTCAGGCTGGTCTTGAACTCATGAGCTCAAACAATCCACCCTTCTTAGTCCCCCAGAGTGCTAGGATTACAGGTGTGAGCCACTGTGCCCAGCCTACAGTGAAAATTTTGAGGCTTGGCGTGTGTAGCACAGTGGTCACGGCACTGGCCACATACACCCAGGCTGATGGGTTGGAACCCAGCCCAGGCCAGCTAAACAACAATGACAACTGCAGCAAAAAAAATACCTGGGTGCCGTGGCGGGCGCCTGTAGTCCCAGCTACTTGGAAGGCTAAAGCGAGAGAATCACTTAAGCCTAAGAGTTTGAGGTTGCTGTGACCTGTGATATGACAGCTCTCTACAGAGAGCGATTGTCTCAAAAAATATATATTTTTTATTGCTTTGTATGTGCATTTTTTAAAATGTGGTTTTCTTTTTTTTGCATGTGCATATTGAATGGTGGTTCATGTTGTTTCAGATATGTATGGGTATTACAGGACAAAGAAATTAAATTAACTCTCCTATGCTCAACATGTGATTTCCCCCTCCCTGACTAAGCGTCGCAAGAATGCATGCCATATTCAGCAGGCATGCTTTATCATGAGACCAAAAAGCATTTTCCTTTTCTGTGCGTTGGTCTGATAGTTACCCAAAGAAACAAATGCTATGGTCTTTTCTGCCTGCCCAAACATGTTTGTTTGTTATCAACACTGGCCTGTCAGGACTTGGTTTCTGATCCTTATCAGCTGCGTGGGAACTAGGAACTAGTCTTTTCATTTCTGTAAAATGGAGTTGGACTAGACTTCTCAAGGTCCCTTTCAAATCCTTTGATTTAACGGTCCTGTCCTACACTTATCCTGATTTCTAGGGTATTAACTAGACCACATGGCCAAGCCAAGACCCAATTCAGATGCAGTCGTGCGCTTCCCCATCTGGCACGGTGCACTGGATTGACATTCTGGAAAGTTTTTTGTTGTCATTTTAATTTTATTTTTGGTTAAAAAATAATTGTATATTTACATTGTCGGGGCTTTTTCAAAATAAAAAAAAAGTCCTCTGATGTATATTTTCTAAAGACTAGGATATTCTGAAACATTTATAGTATTTTTACATACTTGAATAAAACAGGTAAACACTATTAGCATCTGAAGACATTGTGCTCGGAAAAGTCAAGAAATGTCAGAAACTGCGTAAATTGTTTACAAGTAGTATCCCAAAGCTAGACTTTTCCTGGATGGGAACAGGCTCTCAGACTGGGCTGAGTGCTTCACCCGAGCACTTAGGGCAGTGATTTTCAACCAGTGTGCTGCAGCATACTGATGTGATATGAGAGGATCTTAGGTATGCTGAGAAAATGTTTAAAGATCGATAATTACCATCAACTCAGGAATGAATTAACAAACTGTGGTCTGCTCTCTTTCCGTGCCTATCGCAGCCATGGCTCGTGGTCCCAAGAAGCATCTGAAGCGAGTAGCAGCTCCAAAGCATTGGATGCTGGATAAGTTGACCGGCGTGTTTGCTCCTTGTCCATCCACTGGTCCCCACAAGCTGAGAGAGTGTCTTCCACTCATCATTTTTCTAAGGAATAGGCTTAAGTATGCCCTGACAGGAGATGAAGTAAAGAGGATTTGTATGCAGCGCTTCATTAAGATTGATGGCAAAATTAGAACTGATATAACCTATCCTGCTGGTTTTATGGATGTTATCAGCATTGACAAGACTGGAGAGAATTTCCGTCTGGTTTATGACACGAAGGGTCGTTTTGC
>CAUYRH010101345.1:0-138669 GCA_963574655.1 Perodicticus potto | reverse complement strand
GTATGGGTTCCTTGGCCAGGAAACGAATGAATGCAGTCCCTTCCGCCGGGGGGAAGGTGAATGAGTGCATCAATGAATGGACACAGTTCATCCATGGAATTCAGGCCTAGGAAATTCACAAGAAACTGACCTAGGCATAGGCAATGGGGGTTCCACATTTAGTCCCAAGTGTAAAGTGAAGGACACACCAAGGCACAAGTGTCTCCTCAGCCGTTGTCCAGCCTTTTTGGCTATTGGAGCCTCTGGTGGGCGTTGTAGGTCCCCCTCCTTGCCTGTCATCCAGCCCGCTGGCTCTTCAGCTGGTTGCTGCAGCACCAACACCACCACGGAGGAGGCGGCAGGTCCGCCAGCTCCGCTGAGCTGGCTAGGGTGCCAGATGTCTTTGTCTGGATTATTAACATTCATGTTTCTATGAGAAAAATGAATTCTGGGATCCAAAAATCTGTAGTGTCTCCATGTCCAGGTCATGTTCTGTAGTGAGTCACAATTTCACACTCACAATTCTCCGTGAGCTCATTAAGCGATGCTGTGGGGCAGGACAGCCGCCCCCGGCTTCTGGACTCGAGCCCTTCATTTAGACAAAATGAAGAGAGCCAGCCACAATATCATTCCATAGAATTGTAAAATATTCAGATTTTTACTTCTCCAAAATGCCAATAATCTTGGGTTTTTATATGGAAAATTTTTGATTTTTAAGTCCAGAAAATTGTAAGAAGAAATTTTGTGCTCAGCAACCATCAACGTGTCACCCAGGAGCCATGAAGGTGGGATTTCTGATCTGAACTGTATACATTTTTCCAGTAGATATCAGAATCCTTTCTTGAATAGAATGGACTCCTGCATGTGTGTGGAATAAATAAATGGATGATACTAGTGGTGCTGGGAAAGGAATGGGATTCCTCCAAGGATAGCTGGTTAGATAAGGCAGGAGCAAGGACAGATGACTCTGGGTTCTGTCTAGGGTCCTTTACACTAGATGATGCCACCCCTCAAGATTTTGGAGAGGCAAAGAGAGAGGACAGCAGACTTTCACTAGTCTGAGCATCACAAGCTTTCAGAAACTTGAGATTTAAAGTGAACATTTCTTTGCACATAGCAGGCAGGTGCTCTGCTGACTAGCCCAAGCCCTCGCAGTGTTTTACCTCACAGCACAGGCTAGACATGCTGGTAAAGACACAGGTTATCTTGTTTGATCTTTGCAAACATGTAAGACTTTCCCATTTTACGAATGAGAAATGGAGGAAAGGGAAATTGAGGGAACCGACCTAAGATTCATGCAGGGGCCCCTCACTGGCATCTGTGTGTGTCAGAGTTTCCACACGTGGTTTTAACTCTCAGGACGGTCACATGAGACAGAGATCATTACACAAATTTTGAAGAAGAGGGGAAAGGACCTCAGAGAGTTCCTCTAATGCACAAATTCATCCACCAAGTGAAGCGGCTAATGAAGCTGAGATTTGAACCCTGGTCTGACTCAAAAGATCTCATCTTTGATTGTAAACATGGGATGTTATATTGCCTCTTGATGTCTCCTAACATCCCTGCGGGGCAGGCGACAGTGTCCACACCTCAGGCTGAATCAAGCTCTTTGTTACGTATACAGATGTCAAGTCTGAGCCCATTCTGTCTGACTCCAAGGCTAATGTCCACCTGCTCCACCATGCTGCCTCTGGCAAAGCCCACCAGTTCCCTCTCCCTGCTCAGACACACTCCCCCACCCAGGCAACTACCCTCCAAGTCACTAAACACAAAGCCCAGCTCCCTCATCTCCAGGTAAGTCTACATTCCACAGGGTCACTGATGCGAAGACTACTTACGCTCTTTCATTTAATGCCCCATTCAGATAACTTCTGTGACGCTTGCTTATACTTAGAATGAAATTCACATTTCTTTATGCCATTTACAAGGCCCTGTGCAATCTGTCCTTGCCCATCCCTCTTCTCCCTCCCCCACTGTCCCTTTTGTGCTTCCAGCCACAAAATTACAGATCCTTACAGATCCTTCAGTAAACCAAGGACGTCTCAATCTCACAGACTGCCTCTCCGCTTAGAATTTTCTTCTCCCAAACCTTGCTCTCTCTCTTAAATTTGGCACCTGTTCAGACATCGCTTCTTTAAAGAGACATTTTTTTGAAAGGGTAAATGATGTATACAAAGGGTGTCAAAAAATACACACACATTTTAAGAAAGGAAAAAATATAGACTCAGCATATACCAATAACAAAAGATGAATCCAAGTCACGCTTCAGTGTTCCTTGTAATGGCACAAGTCAAAGTGACTTGAGTATTACAATTTTAATACAAATTTTTTTCTTCTTAAAATGTGCGTGTGTGTGTGCGTGTGAGCGTGTGTGTATATTTGACACCCTATTATATTATTAAAAACAGAGTCCTGGGTGGCACCTGTGGCTCAAAGGAGTAGGGCGCCGGCCCCATATGCCAGAGGTGGCGGGTTCAAACCCTGCCCTGGCCAAAAACTGCAAAAAAAAATAACAGAGTCCCTATGCTTACCTGGGCTTATTTTTTTTCTGTCCACTTAAGGCTATGAGAAATTGTGTTATTCTCTGTGTATTTTCCTATTGCCTCGATCCATCACTGGAATGGAAGTTTCATGAAGGGAGTAGTACAGGCATATGTACAGACGTGCCCCTTAGAATCGTATCTGACTTTATATACAATCTGAAATATTTTCATTGAACTATTTAACATAGCCTACATTGTGCCCCATGATTGCACCAATGTACACAATTATGATTTAATAAAAATTAAAAAAAAAACCATAAAGAATCGTATCTGAATAAATATGATCTGAACGATTACCTTCTCATGAATGACCGAATGACTTCAAGGATGCATGTATGTCTCTAACGTTAGGAATGTGTTTCATGGTTGCAGAGTCAAAAACACAGGGAGAACAGTCATATTTTGAAATCTACTAAGAACAAATACTAGGGATAAACACAGATGTAAGAAAGGAATGTCTTGGATAGATTCCAGGTAAGTGACTGAAGTGAAAAACAGAGTCAGAGACCTTGGAACAAAAATGGAAATAATTAAGCTGTGAATGTTGTTAAAAAGCGATTTTAATTCTTTAAAAATATGTGCATAGAGGCAATAATTTGAAGTTAAAAGAAATAGGAGATTGGATCTTCATGGAAGAAGAGTACATTTTATTTTTTCTCTCCTTTCCTGAAGTTGGGAGAAAAATGAGACGACAGCTAGAGATGAGAATACCGAGGTGAGAATGAGGGAGGCATAAAATCTGAAGGGCCGTCACATAGGAGACAGGTAGGAGCTTTTCTGTGGCACAAATCTGAGGGAGAAAACCAAACTACTTTCAACACGGGAACTTCAAACAAAGTCAGTGTTGCTTTTTTGACCTTTACGGGAGGAAGGTAGGTAGAGATTTTTGTATAATTTCATATAGAATGAGGAGCCCTATGAGCCAATATTTCTGTCCTGAAGCATCTCCATGTAGATCAGATTCAGACTCTCATATCTGACTTTTCAAAGCCCGCTAATCCCTTCCTGACATTTGCAGTAAATGAAAACCCTCCGTAGATAAGAGGCTTTCCTTCTGAGGGCCTCCTATGATCATAACTTGATATAAACAAAGTAACTGTTTCCATAGTCCGGCTCTGCAGGGCTAAAGGTGGCACATCACCAGCCTCATTACAACCTGGGGTGATGTGTGGTTTGGGCCAAGTACCAAACCCCAGGGGTCAGGATGTTTCAGCTCGGGGAGGTCCGGCTGTAGTTCCTCATGATTGCACTGCTGGGTTTCAGTTCCCCCACTTGTGAAATTAGAGGGTGGATGAGGCTAAATGAGCCCTCTTGTCTCTTCCCAAATTTAAAACCCCCTGATTCGAAGTCTCTAATGGTCCTAGGAGGAATGGTTCCTGGATGCACGAGTTATACGTGCATCTGGAGGTACGCTGTCACTAGCAGTTTGACGCCCCCTTTTGGATTAACTCCAAGGGGTGAAATTTCCTTTTACAGAAAATTTGGTTTCAAAATACTCTGCATATCTTTGGAATTTCTAACTAGTTCATGATATTTAGGAATAGGAGGAGGTACAGACAGGAGGAAAAGTCATGACAGCAGGCATAGGCAGCTTTCCCTGAACCATATTCTAGTCTATCTTTGATATCATTACTATGATTATTACAGTTATTGATTCACACAGATAAACAGTAACTATTTGCGAACTTACTTTCTTAAAGAGGGGAAAATAGAGTAACGTCGGTTCTCAGTGGATAGGGTGCCAGCCACATACACGGAGCCTGGAGGATTTGAACACAGCCCAGGCCCGCCAAACAATGATGACAGCAACCACCAAAAAATAGCTGAGAGTTGTGGGCAGTGCCTATAGTCCCAGCTACTTGTGAGGCTGAGGCAATAGAATCACTTAAGCCCAAGAGTTGGAGGTTGCTGTGAGCTGTGATACCACAGGACTCTACTGAGGACAGTATAGTGGGACTCTGTCTCAAAAAAAACGGGGGGGAATTAGCATCTTTTTCTTAATTATAGGTAAAATTCTACTCATAAAACCAACCAAACAAAACCTTATCTTGCCTGAATCATGATTTCTACTTTTCACTCTCCATTTCACACCATGGAAAAGGGTTGGATGCTAATAAAAGGGGAAAATCATGTTGCCTCAATCTCAAAACCAGGCCCATCATTCTCAAATTAATGATCAGGATTTTGTCTGCATACTGTGGACAACTTAAGAACAACTAACCAGTAGTCAAATGAGCTATACTGGGCGGTATGGTTATAAAGCCAAGCATAGCCACATTTACTTGTGTGGCATCCATGAGTAATTTAACCACTTTATGTCTTGATTTACTGTGTATAAAACGCAAATGATAAGAGGATTTACCTCATAATGTTGTTCCCAAGATGAAATGAAGTAATGGTAAAAAGGACTTAGTACAGGCCTGGTATAAATTAAATATGCGATATGGGTTAACTAACCTTAACCTGGGTTTAAACATTTTTATTGTTGTTATTGGACAAGTGACCTCTTCACAAGGAAGGGGATTAAGGGACGCTAACAGGTCATCTGCAAAAAAATTGCATTTTAATGGCATAGTTACATATCTCAACTTCAATCCTCAATTTTTCATGTAAATATTATCCTTTACTTCATTCAATAATTATAGTAAAAATATTCAACTTTTATAGAGTACTTATATGTTGGGATCAGTGCCATGATCTAAAAGTGTACCATGTTGTTTAATCTTCACTCATAGGATTTTTACAGAGAAAAAAAATACACAAAAAGATGAATAAATGACCTTCCCAAACCTTTCAATAGTGAATGACATTGGATTCGAGTTGTGTGAGTTTACTGTCCCACTGCCCACACACACCATGTGCATCCACTCTCCTTTCTTTTATAATTTACCTGTGTTCACTTTGTTTTCTTAACTCTTAAATCGTTTTTTCTTTTTTTTTTTTCCGTAGTTTTTGGCCAGGTCTGGGTTTGAACCCACCACCTCTGGCATATGGGGCCAGGGTCCTTCTCCTTTGAGCCACAGGCGCCGCCCAACTCTTGAATTCTTAAGCTATCATAAAGAATGTGTTACGATATCACTTCACCCATGAAATATTTTCCAATCACCCACATCATCTATTTAATACATGGATGAATTTTAAACTATTTCTAAAATTTAACTATCATTATCTGTTTCCTGATTTTTATATTTTAATTTGCAGGGTCAGTGGAGAGTCATTAAATCATTAGCTTTTCTTAATCTAAGGCAGCTACCATTGTTTTTTTCTGGCCACCATCTGAAATAAGCAGAAAGCACTATCTTTTAAGACAGTTTTTCTATAAAGTATGGAAGATTCTTTAAAGCTAGGAAGTGGAACATATTCAAATTAATGTGTGATAATGCCAGTATACTGACACCCACATACTTGATAGGATTGAAACATTTTCTTCCATCAATAAATCATTCAATGAATACTGAGTGTTTGTGGAGTGCTGGTAATGTCTAGAAGGAGCCCTCACGTGGGCTTTCTTAATGTGTATGTGGAATGGGCCTTACAAGGGTACCAAATACTCTTGTCCTCTCTATCAACACCACAATTGTACATGACAGTGAGTCAAACTTTATTTTCTCCAAATACCAATCCCATTATTTCCTCATCTTCACCTTACTGCAAGTCTCCTCCTCCTCACAGAGTGTCTCCTGAGATCAGTGACACGCAGACCAAGTTTAATGTCACCCCTCTTCATTTACTAGCTGAATAAGCATAGTCAACATATTTTCATCTCTCTGACCCTCTCTAAAATGAGAGTTAGAATAGTTAGACTCTAGGGCTGTTAAAATAATTAGAACTGAATTGATGCATTAGGCACTCAGATCACAAAAGTTGTTACCAAGTAGTCATTGCTATGAGAAAAATACTCAATTTTCAGTCCCTTTTATGGTCTATTCTTCCTTCTCTAACCAAAATTCTCTCTGATTTGCAGTTCACCATGGTATATGCATTTTTTTCCTATTGCCTTGTCTGTGGTTTTTGCAGATGTTCCTTAAAGCCTTTGTGAAATTGTCAGGATAAAGTACAAACAAACAATATAAGCAAACAAATAAAATAAAATAATTAAATATAGCCCTTTGACCATGAATTCCAAAGCCTTGTGTTCTCCAGTTATGAAATGTGTCAACAATGATGATTACTTATAAACTAACAAAATGAGAAATGTAAAATTTAGCACTGGGCTTGCCTGCTCAGAAGTGATGCTAATTGAAGCCATTTATGTCAACAGCTCACCATTTATACCTAATTATTATGCCTCAGAACTGCATTACGTATGTCATTAGGTGTGTGTCAAGTTAAGTCTGTTGTGAGTTTTATTTGTTTATGCCACTATTCTCTACACCTGCACGCTCAGTTGTGAGAGCTTGTTGCTTATCTGCCATGGTCAATTGCTCTTAACTTATCAAAAAAGAAAAAAGACAAAGTTAGCAAACGTTGTGGAGAGGTATGTGCATCTAACATTGAAGAGTTTATACTGTTGAGTAGCAGGAGGCTGTTAATCCCATGACCCTAATGTTTCATTTCTTCCCACAACTGTGGCTTTTTATATTTTTAGTTACAAGATGGAAATGATAGTCTCTTTTCTATTAGTCTAAGAAAGTCTAACACAGTAAAAACAGAATGACTTTGGGAAGTGGAAGATGCAGATTCAAAGCTCTGTCATTTACTTGGTGTGTGATCTTGAGATTATTTGTTAATGGCTCTCACATTCAGCTTCCTCAGGTAAGAGTACTGGCATCTAGCAGGGTTGGTTATTTTTTTGCATCAATGTGATTGGGCCATGGGGATCCCAGATGTTTGATCAAACATTATTCTGGTGTGTCTGCTTGGATGTTTCTGTATGAGATTAACATTTGAATTAGTAAACCCAGTAAAACAGATTTCTCTCTCTGGAGTGGGCAGGCCCTATCCAATCCATTGAAGGCCCGAATTGAACAACAACAACAAAACTGTCTTATAAAAGAATAAAAGGGCATTCATTCTCTCTGCCAGACATTGGCCTTCTCTTGCCTTCCAACTTGATCTCTAATTGGAACTTTCACTATCATTTCTTCTGGTTCTTAGACCTTGAGACTCAAGACTAGAACTGCATCATCAACTTTCCTGAGTCTCCAGCTTGGTGACTTCAACACTGTGACATCTCAGCCTCTATAATCATGCAAGTTTATGTCTAGTTATAAATATCTTTATCCCTCTCTCTCACCATCTACATGAATATATACATACATGCATACATATATCTACATATATGTGTTATGTGTTTGTACACATGTATATACATGCGTGTTATATGTACACAAAAGTATACATACATACATATATGTGTTCATAATCTCCTGTTAATACATGTGTGTATATATACACATATATACATGTGTACATATAGACATATATCTCCTGTTGATTCTGTTTCTCTGGTGTACCCAGACTAATGCATTATACCTTAGCCTACTTGTAAGGAAAAACAATATCTATGAAGAATAGGAATATTGATTAGTGTCTGGAATACTCTTAATAAGTAATAGACCTACTTTTTCTCTTTCTTCAAGTGTATCGCTTCTTCAAATTCTTCAAAACTTGAATAAACTTTTGTTTTATTGTGAATTTGCTAGAATCCTTGCTTCTTTCATACAGGTAAACAAGCTGTTTGCTGATATTTGATAGTGAGCTCACAAGTGAAGGCTTGCACTCAAAACAAGACTGTAAGGTTGTTTTTTACCTTTAGTTAGCTTTTAGCTATACCCTTGACGTGTCACACCAGAATCACAGAACATTGTATATTAGCTATAGAGGGAAACCTAGGGGTCACCTTGCCCAGTGCTTTTGTATTCCAGTTTAGGAAAATCAGGACTCAGTGAAGTCAAAAGACTTAAGGTTGTCAGTTTGTTAATGACAGATCTGAGGCATAGTTTTCAAATTGATGTCTTCACTGATTACAAACAAGAGCTGGCAAACTGTGATCCATCGGCTAAATCTGGCCCACCACTTATTTTTAAATAGAACTTTATTGGAACACAGTCACACTCGCATTTATTTACATATTCTCTATGGATTTCCTGAGCTTACAGCAGAGTTGAGCAGTATGACAGAGGCCATATGGCTTGCAAAGCCAAAAATATTTACTGTCTGGCCCTTTATTGGAAAAGTTTACTGACCACTGATTAAGAAAAAAGTCAGTTGCAAATCTTCAACTCTTGAGGTGAGATATTATTTTAACCTTCTTTTATGTGAGTAAATGAAAATAAAAACCAACAAACTACTTTTTACATCAAGTGAATTTTACATCCCAAATACTATCTATACAAAGTCATGTATTAAATGTCAATATCAAAGGTAATTATTGTTTTGGGACAGGACTATGGATGTTGAAATCCATGAAATAACAAATGTTGGTTAAAGCCACTTCATATCGACTCTCCCCTCCAGATTTTCAATGACTGCTCAGGAGTCCTTATTTCAAAGAGAAGCATTTTGAGTGGAATTTTTAGATTTCTGTGGGTATTGCGCACAGTTTATTATTCTATGCATTCAGGTACAGTCTACTGGCACAAGCTTTACATATAGTTCTAGCATACTTGCCTCCGACTTGCAAGGGGCTTTCAGGTCTCTCTTACCTATGAAAGACAGAAAATGTTTGCCCTTGTGGGATGCTTTGGTAAGATGAATTACATCTGCCTATCTGGTTGCTAGAAAACCAACAACCTATGTCTAGAACCAGCATAGAACTATTAATTAAGCCAGAGACAAGTGAAAGGTCTTCTCATAGCAGGAAAAAAATAAAAGCTTCCATAAAATTATTAACAGTTGTTGAACATGTTAACATGTCTGGCAAAAATAATTGAATCCAGTCAACCTTCCATATCCCTGGGTTTCATGTGCATGGACTCAACCAAACTATGAGTCAAAACTATTTGCAAAAAATATTGCACATAATTTCAAAAATCAAACTCAAATTTGCTGCATGCCTATTACTTGAATATTGAATCCAAGCAAATGGAGTGAGGTGTGGGCATTGTATTCAGTTTTATATGTAATGTAGAGATGGTTTAAAGTATAAGGGAAGATGTGCATAGGTCATAGGAAAATACTATTCCATTTTATTTAAGAAGCTTGAGTGTCCACAGATTTTGGTATCTGCAGAAGGTTATTAAAGACCCATCCATGTTCTTTCTGTGTCAAGGGGAAGGTAACCATTTGTACCATGTCATCCTCATTTTGCCAGAACATACATGTTTGTGGAATGTCCAATGGAAGAAAATAAGCTGTTCATTTCCAACCACCTCCTTTTAGGAGAAGAAAATCCTTCTCTGTACTATAATTTTGGTGCACACTCCTGCCAAAGCCAATTCTTGTCAGAGATCTCAGACCTCTTGGATTATTTTATACTTTGGTGTTGGGACTGTGATGAGTTCTCCCTTCCCAGCAGCACTCAGTTCAGTCAAAGAGGATGAATACTTAAACAAAATTTAGGTTTGGGCGGAAGGAAGAATGGATGGATAGGGCTTTTGTGTAGGTTACTAATCCCATCTAGGTTATGAATGATGAAACATGTTGCATAACATACTTGAAATCAATAAAAGTGGAATTTTGTTCTATCCTTTTTATATTTATACCCTTTTTTCTTCGAAAATGAACTGTAACATTAGAATTTTACCTGTAGTATAACAAGATAAAGAGCAAGCAAGTGGGAAACTTCAGTAAAAGGATTGTAATGATGGAATGGTGAGAAAGAAACAGAAGGTGGAAATTAGGAAACAGAAAAGTCAGAATTTGCTTTTCAGTTTTGTGTCTAAAAGAGCCTAACACATCTCCCTGTCCACAGAATGGTAGAGAAGCCAACTCACACCCCAATGCCACAAGAACAGATGCTACTGGATTTTACACGCATTACTTCATTTATTCAATCAAAAATATCTACCATAGGAAATCTAACAGGCAAGCACTGAAAAACTAAGTGCACTTTCCAACCAAAAGAAGAGGGTGGTTGTGAGAGAGACCCCAGGCGGCCAGACTCCCAGTGCAATTAGGAAATTCTCACAATAACTACGAGGTTGGTATTCTTACGATCCCCACTTTATAGAAGAGTAAACCGTGGCACAGACATGTTAAAGGACTTCCCTAGGTTTGATCCCAACCTTTGAGCTCTCTGGACTTTTAACAATTAGGTAAAATGCTGACATTTGCCTTTCCTCGTAGCTGTCCTGTGTTTGACATTGACCTAGTGGTGATTACTTCCCTTCAGTTCACAGATGGATAAGCCAAGGTTTTGAAGGGGATGCTCAGTCCCCAATGGCCATCCTGGTGAGCAGTGTGCAAGCTGGGAGAGCACACTAACCTCCCTCTGGATGAGTCTCTCTTCTTGTCCTACGACATCTCAACTGGCCCTCTGCTGCCCTAACCTTGGCCCTTAGGGATCTTGCAGAATTGACTAGGAAAGCCCTAAAGACATAATCCTATTTCAAGACCAAAATTCCCAATTGTAGCTACCTGCCAACTGTACTGGTGTTTTCTGAAAACGTGCCACATTGACTGAAGCAAACCTACCTTCCCCCTGAACCCTCCTTTAGAAGCACTTTGCAAGGTCAACTGGGGTCGTGTTTTGTGTGGAGTGGGTTGGTGACATGTTCACACTCACCTAAGAGGCTCAGCTGCTTTCCTTCCTAATTTGTAGTCTTGATCATTGAGTGAAGAACTGCTTTCCCTAAAGTACCAGTCATTTGCTCCCTTTCTTGAAAAAGTAAATTTATGGGTTTTTACTTGGTTTTTTCAGTCCATGAATTCCACTGCCCAGCACTCCTAAAAAGGATGGGTAACAAAGCTCAAATGCACACCTTCCCTTCCCGCTCTGCTCTCCATTTTACACGTGGTAAATATATATCTGAAGAATTGCCCTGTAAAGGAAAGCAAGAGCTGAGGTGTTCAAACTAATTAACCAAGAGAAAAATAAATGCGGCTTAAAAAGACAAATTCTGAGAGATGGGAAACAGCGAATATTCTAAGTGTTCCTAGTGAACCAAGTAAGAAGGCATTACTAACCTAATAACATTCTACAGACACAAACACACAATTCATTTAACACATGGTCTCCTGTATATTTCCATGTGCACACACAGACCATGGGTTCAGTGGAGAGTTCCGCAGGAAAAAAGTGGCATTGGCAAACTCAAATATGGTTTGAGGACAATGACTAGAAGTCACTGAAGGAGCTGAGAGTGTTTAAAGTGTAAAAACGAAGGTCAAGTTGGGTGCATTATTGCTGCCTTTGAATATCTAACGGGCAGTCATGTAGAAAATGGAATAGACTCATTTTACATTGTTGCAAAGTGCAGAGCTCACATGACCGATGAAAAGTACAGAGGCAGGTTTTAGCTCAGTATAAGGAAAAAAATTGGAACAATTAGTGCCTTCAAAAAAGGGAATGGTTTGCTTCTGAGAATAGTGAAGACCCTCCTTGGGAAAAGTTTTAAAAGGAGGCTTGCGTGGCCATCTGTCAAGGATTTTATAGAAAGAATTCATGCATTAGTTGAACAAAAGTTCTCAGTCCTGGCTGCCCAGTGGAATCATTTGATGAGTTTTGGAAAAGGCTGATATTTGGACCCCACCTTGGAGACTCCGATTTAATTGTTCTGCAGTGGACCCTACACATCATGGTATTTGAAAGCTCCTCCTGTGATTATAATGTACAATCAAGACTTAAAAAACAAACAAACAAACAAACAAACAAAAAGGAAAAAACAGGCTAGAGGTGGCAACCATCTCCCTGGGTCATTCATTTGTTGGATATTTATGGAGAAAATACTGGAGGCAGGTTGCCCTGCTCTCAGCTGGAGAGAGAATGCAGAGCCTGGAGGTGCCTGTCCTTAGCACTTCAGCATGCTGGACCTCCCACGGCAGCACCTGCCTTTCTTCTTTGGAAACATTTTTCTTCCCAGTGGAGGCCCTTTTACCATCACATAGCAGGACATAAGTTCAGGAGAATTACAGCCAATACACTGCGGCCTTGACGCATAGTGATGGGAACTTTCTCGCGCCTCTACGCTGCTCTATGCTGGCCCTTGACAGTTCTCTGGTGGAGTTAGCTCCCATTCCTCCTCTTCCCATCTTCATCAGCTGTACCAACCATTTTTTGATGCCTCTTCTCCTTTTCCCATCTCTGGTCCTCTATTGCTTTCCCTTTATCCCCCAGAGTCCTTGCACTTGAATACTTGTTTTAAGGTCTGCTCTACGGGAATCCAAGCTACAAAGACAGAGCATAACTAGGCTCATTTCGGGTTGAGGGAGCCCACACTGTAACAAGGAAAGCCCACAGTGAAGAAAACTTATAAGTAAGGGGGCTCATAGCCCAGTTACTGGGATGAGGGCACTGAAGGGTAGGGAGTTCATACATCTGCCTGATACAGACTCTGTGTGTCCCCCTCAAATTCATATGTTGGAACCCAGTCCCCAAATGATAACATGGCAAGGTACTGCCTTTGAAAGATGATTAGGTTGGGACAGCAAAGCTCTTGTGAACTGGATTAGTGACCTTCTAACAGCACCTCTGGAAAGCTCTCTAGCCTCTTCTTCCATCTAAAGATACGGCTAGAAGATGACTGTGACCAGGGAGGAGGCCTCATGAGACACCGAATCTGCTGATACCTGGGTCTTGGCTTCTAGCCACTAGAGCTGCAAGAAACACATGTTTGTTTGCTGAAGCCACCCAGTCCAGGACACTTTGTCAGGGCAGCCAGAGCAGACTCAGATGCAGCCCATTGTGATGATTCTCAGGCACCCGAGGGAGGATTTAGACACAACTTGGTTTGATGCCACGGGCTTTCCTCGAGACCGGGGTGGCCCAGATTTTTGTTTTCCTTAGCTACACGTTGGCCCAGATTTTTGTTTTCCTTAGCTAAGAGTTGTCTTGGGCTACCACGTGCAATACACAAATGCTGAGGAAAGCTGATTAGGAAAAATAAAAAAAATTCCATGCATGCATACTTTGCGTGATATTCAACACCCTAGATAAGCAAAAAAGTCCTCACAAAATCAGAGTTTGGCCCATGGGCTGCAGGTTGGAGAACCCAGTTCTACACCAACATTCCATGCCTGCTCTGGGATACTGGAGACTCATGCATCATTTATTTGTGCATTCCTCTCCATGTCTGGTGTCTATGTTTTTTCAAATTGTTCAATTTTTTTGCTTAATATCACTATATCCTTTCTCCCTTCTTCTGAAAAATCATTTCATTCATATCATTGTGTGATATGAATTATCATGACATCATGTTATGAAAGGTTACGTTTTGATTCATCTACAGTCAGTAATCCTGACCTCAACTTTCAGCCTCAGCCTGAGGGCAGTTTTAAGTTGGTTGATCACATCTGGAATATTCTAAGTAGAGTTAACCCTAGGGATGGTCCTAGTGACCTTGATTCCAGGATAGAGTAAGAATCTGTATGGAGCCTCACCAATAGTCTCCATAGCAACCAACATTGATGAATGAGGATGATTTTCATTTACCCGTCTCCAGGTTATGACTTTCTTGTAATAAGAAACTAGAGGGGAACTATGATTACCAAGCAGAAAAGTATATGTTATAATAAGATTGGGTTACCAGCTATTTTCTTCAAAACTGAAATTTAGATTCTTGCTTCCCTGTTCTCTCCTTGGTCCCTGCAAATTGATGTGTTTCTCTCCAACACAAGATATTTTCTTGTTATTATGCAATCTCTCTTTTCTCCTCTACACCTTTCTAAACTTTCTCTAGCTACCAGCCCCATGTCTGTTGGCTTCTCCCTCCACTAAATCTCCTCCAGTCCACATTAACTGATCCCAATTCTGAATGCCGTGTCAATTTTAAAATCATGCAGCTTATATAATTATTGTATTATTCCACAGAAGAGGAATGGTTAAGAACAAAGGCATTAGCAAAAGGTAGCTGTGACTCTAGCTCTGCCACTTATTAACTCTGAGGCGTGAAGCTGTTTGCTTAACCTTTCTGAATCTCAGTTTTCTCATTTGCAAAATCTGGATGATAGTAGAATCTACCACATTCATACGTGGATTTCAATGGGATAGTGGAGATAATGCACTTAGAATAGTGTTTAGCATATAAGATGCAATCAGTAAATAATAGCTAAGTCATTACTAACTCTTACTCTTGCTGCACTTCATGGGGGTGAATACTGATGTGTAAGGTCTTGAGAGTGAATTCAGACAGCCTGTGTCCCACCTCTCCTGTGTGTTCACACATGTCCTGGAACACAATCAGCAAGCTGTTTAACTTTCTAAGGCTCCACTTTCCAATCCATAGAAGACACATTTGCACCTCCATTTCAGATGGTTCCAATCAAACTTAATCTTGTGAGTCTCCATATAGGAAGAGCTTATCAATGAACACTCAGTGGATGCTCCAGAAACTTACTTCCCTTGTCTCACTTGTCCTCTTACCCATTCTTTAAGAAGTTTTAATTTAAAAAGAAAAGAAAAAAGAAGTTGTAATTTGCTTAATAACAGGGTCTGGTGTTCACTTTGTAAGTAAGGAATGGGTATGTGCCCAGACTCATGTGCCTAGACCTGTGTACTTTGGTGCTAACACGTGCAGTGAACAGACAGGTTAAATTCAGGGGAGTTATTGATATCTGATCTAAGATCTTTTTTCACCTATGAAGAAGGGAAAATACGGAGAATTTAGTCTAAAGAGACAGGGGTGCATTATCATTGATGGGAGACAAGTCCATAGAACTGGGTCCTGTGCCATCTCTCAGACACAGCAGTCTTGAAATACACACACACATACACATGATGAATTTGTATTAGAAATTCACTTACAGTGTAAGGCCAGTGAGTTAAGGCATTTAATTGAAATTTATACAATAGTGACAACAGTGGAGAACTTTTAATAAATATTGAAACATAGATTTAATCCGTAGCCAATTAGGAGTGCCATGTAAGGGAGAACAGGTCAGCAACACCATGTCTAAAACTCACACAACTAGTAAGTGGAAGAGTTGACTTTTAAGCCTGTTTCAGCAGACTTCCAAGCCCTGTGGGCAGGGTTAGCAGCACTTCTCAAGTCCTGAAAGAATGCCTGGGAGGCTCTGAGAGCAGGGACAGGTATCATGCAGAGCAGGCAGAGTGAGGTGTGTCTGGAGGAAGGGTGGCTGCTGTGCTTTGGCCTCTCCTCTGTTTAGAAACCTTCCCTGGCTTGACACCACTCTTAGAAAATAGCTCAGTTTTCCCATGCTGGCCACAAAGCTCCCTGTGAGCTCCAGCCCAATTCACCTCCTCTCGTGGACCCACTAATCCAGTTACTGCAAATTCTTTCAACATCAGGCACTATCTTTCATGAACTCCTGAAAGGTCTCCACCCACTGCTGGAACTTCCTTTCTTAGCTCTACTCAGGTGTCTTAGCTGGAAAGTCACATCATGGGCCACATTAGATCTTCTGCTGAGAACACCTTTCAAGCTACCTCCAGACCCTTCTCATATCCAGAGTCTCTGCTGCTTAACTTGTGTAACTCCAGCTCTGAGCTTAGTGCTTAGATATGTAGTAGATGTTAAACGGTCATTAGTTAAAACAAACAAACAAACAAATGAAATCTGGCTCCTGCCTGCTGTAATCCTAACACTCTGAGAGGCTGAGGCGGGTGGGTTGCCCTAAACTCACAGGTTCAAGACCAGCCTGAGCAAGAGCGAGATCCCATTTCTAAAAAAAAAAAAAAGTGGGGCACTGTGGCAGGCACCTGTAGTCCCAGCTACTCAGGAGGCTGAGGCAAAAGAATCACTTGAGTCCAAGAGTTGGAGGTTGCTGTGGGCTGTGAAGTCACAGCACTTTACCAAGACTGACAAAAGTGAGACTCTGTCTCCAAAAGAAAGACCGAATATACTTGATGTGTCAAAAGGACAGACTCATCTTCAAAAGGGGTTGAGTGCTGGGTCACACGGTCCACTATTCACGGTGTGGCTTAGGTGTTTGTGTCCCTCCTACCCCCAAAATGTGTGGGATGAAACCATAATTCCCAACGTTGTGGTAGGAGAAGGGGCTTTTAGGTGGTGATTAGGCCACCAGGGAGGAGCCCTCATAATAGGATTAGAGTCCTCATGAAGAGACAGAGATGGGAAAGCCTGTTTTCACACTCTCGCTCTCTCTCTGTGTCTCTGCCATCTCTCTGTCTGTCTCTGTCTTTATCTGTTCTCTATCATTTCCATTATCTCTGCCTCTTCCTCTGTCTCCACCATGGGAGGACACAGTGAGAGACGGCCATCTGCAGACTAGGAGGAGGACTGTCACCAGACACTGAATTTGCTGGCACCCAGTTCATGGACGTGCAGCTTCCAGAACTTTGAGAAATGAATGTCTGTTGTTTAAACCACACAGTCCATGACGTTTTTGTAGAACAGTCCAAACTGACTAAGATGGGAATCCGTTATCCACTAGCTCTAGATTATTTGCCCATTATGCACTCCTGTAGCCAACGTATAACCTATCAGACTCGAAATTGGTTTGTAACTGTAACTTCCATGGGCCAAATGGGTAAAGCCATGAACAGAGTTAATAAACAGAAGTGCAGATGCCCATACCCTGGGCATGTCTAAATATAAGTGTTGCTGCATTTCAAGTTTCAGTTGCTGAACACACTGCCTTAAAAATAGTAGAGGAAAACAAATTTAAATGTTTTGATATAACAGCAAACGTTCACTTTCTAGTGCTGTTCTTTTTTTAATCGGAAATACATTTCACAGGCTCATAGAAAGGAAAATTTGACATTACTCTCCACCGTAATTCTGAACAAGTACGGAATCAACTTTCTTTCCCATCTCATCATCGCCCCACATTCTTTGAGGAAAGTAGAGAGAGCACAGGAGACAGAGACAGGGGCCTGGGTTTTCAACCACCAGGACAGGGGTTCTTACAAAGCAGCAGCGTCGGTCCAGAGGTGCAAAGGCAGCATCTTCTTGTCCCCTTCTTGAAGAATGTTCTGGGTGGGTCAAGAAGCAGCTTCTGTGCTGCTCCGGAGTATCCAGGGGATTGTCTGGCGGCACAAAAGATGCACAGGTGGCCTGGCCAGCTGCGAGCTATTCAGTGTTCTCTGCCCTGTAAAAGCTCTAGGAATTTTATTTTTATTGTCAAGGCCATAGGAGCAGAGGGAGCCCTGGCTGCATGGACGTGGTTATTTCTCCCTTGGATTCTCACTGCTGATTCCACGCCTGCTCTCAGAACTGGTGATGGCCTTTAAACAAGAGTTCAGGGCTTTGGGGTATTTTTTTTCCCTTTCTGTTTGAAAACAATTTCTTAGCTAAGGAGAAATACATAGTAATGCAAAAAATCACACTATTCGGCCTGGTTGTGGATTCAGAGAGCTCTGAATGCAGATAACTAACCACAAAGCCAGCTTGTTTGTGGTGTTTCCTTCCAACTCAACTTACATCAGGATAAAGTTGATCTTTTCCTGGGCCTCCTTTCCATGTGACAAATACTACCTTAGATCACACAGCAGTGAGCTCCTGTTTCCTCCACTTCCTTCATCTAATTCGTCTTAGTAACACCAAGCATCAAGAATTCATATCTGAATAGGCCATGTCCTCTCTTGACCCACTTATCAAAATGAAATGTAAATTATAGGAACTCAAAATGTAATGCCTGGAAGACGGGTGAGAGTGGAGTAGGCATGTGATCAGGGCAGTGGGCACAGGGGGAATTTGAAGGGTCTTGGAAATGAAAACCAATTTAATGGAGCACCCACAACCCTGAAGGATTCCAAACAAATATGTAACATATGGGAATAGCCTGGAAGACAAAAAACTGAAAAGACATTTTTTGTCCTCAATTTCATAGAATTCAATGCATTCAAGGAAAATTCTTGATAATATTCATCCCTATATGTATGGACACATACCCTTATGTGTGTATGTATACACATGTGAGTTTACACACACACACACACACACACACACACACACACACAGGGTGGCCATAAAGTTCATGTGCAATTTTAATTTGTACGCCATATATACTATACACTGTATCTATACTCATTATTCATATTGTCTCTCTCTACAGAGACACATGTATTGCCCTGGATTTGTTATAGACGTGGTGGAGAAAACTGAGGATAAACACACGCTGAGTCCTGGCCTGAAGATAATCTACACCTCCATGGTAAAACCTTTTCTGAATTAGCTTTCAGGATATGTAAACCAAAACTAAACGAGAATGCTTAAATCACGTCACGGCCTAGTAATTTTGGAAATTATGTTCACCAGAGTGATTTAGCAAAAGAATAAATAATAACATAATAAAACAGCTTTAACCCTTGACAGCCTGGGATGGTTCACCTGGAGACCTTAGCCGGCGACAGAGCACGACATGGGGGGAAATGCTGGCAGCCAGGCGCCTCGGGTTCAGGCGGTCTTTCTACACACGGTTATCAGCGTTGTGTGCACAATGGCCAGAGGACCTGGGTCAGGACTTCTTCTCTGGAATAGTCACTGTTTGAGGTTCCCATTGAGAGATTGCTGGATCCTTTCTGGATCTGCATTATCTTAAAGTGAAGGTGAAAGGTATAAACAGTGGTGCCTAGAAACAGTGGTGCCTTCAGGCCAGGTTTATTAAAAGGGGCCCGTCTGGGCAGTGCAAATATGGGGTCTGTGTCCGTGGGCAGTGAGAGACCACTTTTGTATGGGGCCGTGGGGGGTGGGCACATTCCACAGGTGACCTGTCAGTCGTGGGTCTTTTAACGTGAAATCTCTAGGGGTGGGCTGGCCAGATCCTTTGTGTCTGTCTTAGGGAGAGAAGAGGAGGAAGGGGAGGGGAAAAGGGTTCATATGTGCTGCATTAGGGCCCCGACAGGAGGAGCACTGAGGGGTAACCTAGCCCAGGCTGCTATCCAGTGTCGAACCTCCTCTGACAGAAGCCTGGCCATTCCCCACCCTAGTGATTGAACCTAGAAACACTAGCTGCAGTCATTCCATCTCGTAACGTCACAACTGTTTCCAGCCTGCTCCAGGGGCTATCAGAAGGCATCTGGAGCAAAATGTGTGAAGCCGTCTGGCCATAAACAAGAAGGGTTACTTCCAGTTGCATCACTTCACTCAACCTCTTCTGTGTCTTACAGTTTTACACCCCTTATCGCCACTTGGGAAATCCAGGAAGATCTGAAAACAAATATTTTTGCCCATAATTCATTTTATGGGGATACCTAACCTGAACTAATGTGGCCTAATGAATTCTTTATTTATTCCATTTTGTGTGACTATTCATATGGCTCCTTGTAGAAGTATTAACGTTTGCTTAAGAGCAATGCCTCAGACCTCACTGCAGTGTTAGTTAATACCGGTCTCCAGTGCACACATGGAATTACTCCTTCAAATTTTGAAAAATTCTGAAGACAACCCTGGCACCAAGCCTTGGAATAAGGAGTTTCATCCTAGCTGAGGGCTGTCATTGCCTTTAGGACCTGTTCTAATGCCACCCTCTAGATGAGCCAAATTCATCACCTCTTCCAAGATTAAAACTCTCCTTTCTCCAAGGTCTGTGTCCTGTGAATGGTTCCCTCTTTGTCTAATCACCTTTGAGTTACTTAGAGTAGCATTGAGAACAGAAAAAGCATTATAAATTGATTGTCAAATGAACTCTATGTCATTTACTTGGTCAGTTTATTGCTTATTTTCTGTGTCCCCCTTCCCCACATCCCTATCCACCCCAACCTCATGCTCAAATACGAGCTGTCCAAGAGCACAGACAGGTGTATTCACTTCACTGGTGCATGAGGAGAGTGCTCATGAGATGAGCTCCATAAATCATATTGAGTAAAATAATATGTTAATTTAGAATGTAAGTTTTATAAGTAAAACTTAAAGTATTTTTACTACCCAAATAAGTTTGTTTTAAAATTGTATAAACAGCTCAGTGCCCGTAGCTCAGTGTTTAGGACACCAGCCACATACACCGGGGCTGGCGAGTTTGACCCCAGACTGGGCCTATTAAACAACAAGAACTACAACAACAACAAAAAAAATCTGGGTGTTGTGGCAGGTGCCTGTAGTCCTAGCTACTTGGGAGTCTGAGGCAAGAGAATCACTTAAGCCCAAGACTTGTAGGTTGCTGTGAGCTGTGATGCCATGGCTCTCTACTGAGAGTGACATAATAAGACTGTGTCTTAAAAATGAAATAAAATAAAATGAAATAAAATAAAATAAAATTGTATAACTAACACAAAGAAAATAGAACATACAAATCACCACATGAGATAACTATACTATTAAGAATTAGATACATCTTTAATTTTATTGATTCTTTATTTCAAGTTAAGTCATAAGCATTCCCTACCTCATGAAATATTCTTTGCAATAGCCATTTCCTAGGATTCCAACATACGGATGCACTGTACGTGATGTAAGTATTCTAAAGTTAGAGTCTATTTTTAAATGTTTACTTTCTTAATTCTGAGATAAACATCCTTGTTCAGAATAAATCTGTGCAAAATTCCCATCACTGATTTAGGGTACAGTTCAAGAAGTGGAATCTAGGGGAAGGGCTAGAGTAGTAAGGTCTTCAAAAATGAAAGAAATTGCATGTGATTAGAAATTTTTTTAGTATTCCTGTGTCCTAACCCTCTCTCAGAAAACATTGGGAAAGGAGAATTTGGCGACAAAAAAAATTTTTTTTGGAGAACAAAAAAATTAATAATGTGAATGATTTTTGGTGTATTTAGGCATTTCTGCATTTAGCAACTACAATCTGAACGGAAGCGGCAGGTGCAGTGGTAAGTACACCTGCCCAGTGTCAAGATCTTTGGCACAGCTCCTGGCTTCAAATGCTTGTCTGCTCTCCTGGGTGCCTCCATTTCCCTTTTTCTTTATCAAATGCTCTGGTGGCCTTGACCCTACTTGCTTTACCTGGACCCTTCTAAAGTTAAAACAAAATATTGCTTGTGAAAGTCCTTTTGAAGTAAAAAAAAAAATAAAATCACTGTACAAATGCAAGGTGTTGCTAATTCCATACCCCAGCCATGGAAATTTTTGTCAGCTACATATTATTTATAGAAACTATCAACATGTGTCAAATTTCAATCCTTCCCTTGAAATTCAAAGCTCCAAATCCCTTTAAATATACTTCAAGACATCAAATTTTCTCTATAATTAATAACAATGATTGGGCACAGAATTCTCAAAAATAGACTTATCTATTCAGCAACAGCACAAGCGAATGTGAGACCAGAGGAAGTGGGTAATTATAGTTCAGAGTCTGTCTTGCCACTCTCTGGAGAACACACGCAAGAGGGCTGGAGCCCCTCACGTGACACTCATCCTGCTTCTGAGAGTGAAGGTGGAGTAGGGAGGCTTCACACTGCGAGGGGGCAGGACATGGACCAACCACCTCTCTTCTTTCCTAGGGGCTGTACTTCTTTAGGGAGCTTTGTTTAACTTCTCATATCTTTAGCATCTTTCAAATGGGAAAAGAATGTCTACGGCCATACTGCTCTGAATGTGCCAAATCTGATCAAATGGGGAAGAAATTCCTTGTTCAATGGAAGTACAGTTGATCTGATGCAGTTTCAAGGGTATTTTCAGCTCTTGAAACAATGTGTTTGTGTGTTGGAATGGAAATATGGGTTTTTTATATTAAATAGTTTATTCTCCACTATTTATTTTGTTAGGTATATGAGGATTTCTTGAGTTAAAGATAAAATTACAGCCTCAGCCTTTGAGTGACTCTCAGTCTTATCAAGGAAGATAAAAACAAAATACAACAAGTGAATGGATAATTACCACACAGTTTCATTTCCTGGATGAAAAGAAGTCTGAATAGCTGCAGGGAGGTAGGGAAAGGGAGTCTATTCCTGTCATAGGACTCAGTATGTTGCCCCTGGGTGGAGGTCTGAAGGCGAATGATAGTAAGGCAATGTGTTCTAGAGAGGAAATATTTTCTTTGCAAAGGTTGCTGGTGAAAGGCAGAACTTGACTTCTTCTAGAATTAGTAAATCTAGAGAGCAGACATTTTGTGTGTGTGTGTGTGTGATGGGGTAAGAGTTGGGGGAAGCCACTAGAATATAAATAATGTGAGTTCTTACATGCCATTTTTAGTAGATAGGATACAAATAATAGAGCTACTTCGTCTTCTGTCAATGACCAAATTGAATAGGTTTCTCTCCCCTGCAGGGATTAGTTTGTCAATTTTGCTTTGCATGTGGAACACAGGTGACACCCAGTTCCAGGTGCTCTGGCCAAGCTAGAACAGTCAAAGTCCCAACATATGGCAGTTGATGGTTAAAATGGTGAATTGCAGAGAAAATTTCAGGTGAAAAAAAATGAAGTTTAAGACCTTCACAAAAAGGCGTGTGTACTTATCTCATTGCCTCAGCATTAGTGAATGAGACATCAAACCCCAGTTCATTCTGTCTGCTCCCTAAAGAAATGCCTTCTAGGAGGGCAATGGTGAAGCCCTTTTACTGAAGTGCCCTGAATGCAAGCAAGGTGTACAAAACAGCTCCATATGGACCCAGGACACAGATGAAAGACAGATGGCCCTTGGCGTACACCAGCCCTCTTCTCTCCTTTGCTTGTTGCTGCCCAGGAGAGGCACATGGAAGAGAGAAAAGCACCCAGACACAGTCTGTAGTCATTGCCAGGGGTCTCACCCCACTCTGATCACGGCCTTGTGAGATGCTGACACAGAGAAGGGACGGGGGCTTGGTCTCAACTCCGCCAGCCTTTTGCCATAGACTTCCTCATCTGTAGGTGATGTCTAACTTTTATCTTTGAAGGATTATTTTTCAATTGTTAATGTTACATTGAGGAAACCTAATTTTGGTCTGACACATGCACAGGATGAAATCTTTCATTAAATGCAGCAAAACTGAGTTGCCCCAAATATAGACCCCACAGGGCAGAGAAGGAATGGGCAGGCCTTCTCTTCAGCCTCCCTCTGGAGTTGGAGCCTGTCCCCTCCTCCACAGTCTCTTGATTTCAGCCAAACTGTGCTGGTCTCCAGGCTCAGAACCCTCCAGATACCATGATCTCTTGCCCAGAAGTGCTGTTGATGGTCATCTCTACAACGGCAAGTACAGATTCACCCTTTTCTTTACAGGTTCTGCCACAGTTTCTGCCCCTGGTAAGAGCATTTCTACATATATGTATCACACACTCTGCTCTGGAATGTAAGTCCCCTGAAGTTAGGATGGCTTTAATTCCATCTTTTATTCCCCTGGAGTACCCAAAACAGCAAGGTCTTGTGAGTTCCATGTGTATCGACAAAAGAAAAATTTCTCTAGAATCGGACTTCTTAGTTCTAAGCCCTTGAATCTGAACAAATGGCCTCAGTTTATTTTACAAAACTATTCAAGGTATAAAGACTTCACTAGAGTTTTCTCTACACTAACTCCACCTGGATTCAGCCAAAATTCAGCATTTTTTTCCTACTTTCTCCTAATTTTTAATTTATTTATATGTAAAAGTTTGGGTAAACACAGAGAGCACATTTGCAAAAAGAAAATTGCAAAGAAAAAGAAGGAGGGAATAAAAAAAATGATATGCAGCTTTTTTTGTTGTTTTGTTTACTTATTC
Organism: Perodicticus potto; assembly: GCA_963574655.1. Taxonomy (NCBI): domain Eukaryota; kingdom Metazoa; phylum Chordata; class Mammalia; order Primates; family Lorisidae; genus Perodicticus; species Perodicticus potto. Next base: position 114,566 of record CAUYRH010101345.1, on the reverse strand, counting down.
ATTTAGTCACACATTCAATGACAACAGTGATGGAATGCAATGCCAGTGCGGAGTTGCATTGGGTTCTAGGCAGTGGGGATAATGAGAGAAAGGGCCAGATGGTCCTGGAGGAACTCATGGAATAGAGAAGACAGACATGGAACCAAAACACAGAAGAGGGTGAGCCAGGCCAATGGAAGACATGAGAGACAGGAGAACCTGGGGGAGGTACGTCTCAACCACCTCCTGTTAAGGAAGCTCCCTGCTTAAAACCGTTATATCAAATCTTCAAAGAAGTCAGGGAAGGAAATCCTGAAAGGATAAAACACCAACTATAATGACAAAGCAGGTTCAAGGAAACACATGTTGTTTGCAATGACCAGAACATTTCCTAGTGAAAGAGGCAATTAAACTAAATAATCTGTACAGAAGACGTACACTTGTTTTCAGCCAGCCATTTCCAAGGTAAACATCAATTTTTGTGTTTTAAACACATATACATTCACTATATATATCTATCCCTACTCCTCAGTCTTGTGGTTAACACTACCAACAATTTCCAATTTATGATTTTTAGACTTTACAATGATGTGAAAGCCACATGCATTCAGTAGAAGCCACACTTTAAGTACACACGTGTTAGGCATTTTGCCTAACTGTAGGCTAAGGTGTTAAATGAAGCCTGTTGAAGGCAGGTTAGGCCTTTCCTGAGGTAAGGTACACTAAATGCCTTTTCAATTTGATCTTTTCAGCTTGCAAGGGGTATACAGGGACAGCACCCCACGGAAAGCCCATAAACATCTTTAGTTCTTCACCCTGCTCTTTTGCTATTTCCACATCCCAATCTTGTTACTGGATGGTTACAGCCAAGGCCTGGGGCCATTTTTCAAGCTTTTTGAGATTTACCTATAGCTCTGAAGATTTATATAATAGAAAAGAACTAGCCCCATCCTTGAAAAGGTCAGATGGACAAAACAAGATTATGCCCTTAGGGGGTAAAATAGGCATCTGTGTTTATTTGAAAGTTTAACATCAAGCCTTTAAGTATGAAAACCACATGCCCTAGATTAGCTGCAGGGTGCAACTTCAACACTCCTCCACCACTGTTAAGACAGTTCCTCTAGATTTAGGGTCCATTGTCCACACAGTATCCTTTGTATAGGAGTTCAGAGAGTGGCACAGATGCAAAAATAGGCCATCAGTTAAGTTTTCCTGAAGGAGGTCGTGCTTGCCCTAGCTTTAGAGCAGTGGTTCTCAACCTTCCTAATGCCCTTAATACAGGCAACCTGTACACAGGGGAGCTGGTGGTAATGCTCACGTTGCTTTCTGGAAACACACCTGGCCCTCAACTAGAGCTGGCTGGAGAAAAGACCTCCTTTCCAACAGGTATGATTTTTCAGAAATATTGCAAGTTATAAGATTCATAAGGGGTCTTAAAAGTTCATAAGAGATCTAAAAAACTTGGTGATTTCTTAATTTATTCAGAAGTTAATATACAACCTTCCTAATACCCTTCAAGTGGCCCTTTAATATAGTTCCTGTGGGTCACAACCCCCAGGTTGAGAACTGCTGCTTTAAACAAAGTTTACATGACAAAGAATAACATGGGTTAAGAGACATAGGTAAGTATCACAGTTCATATAAACACTCCAGAAATCAGCAAAATTTAAAAATGAACCCCCCGCTAAAAAAAACCCAGGTCTCCATAAATAGATGTTTGGTGGAGAGAAACATGTTGCCATGGGTGTGGAGACCTACCTAGGCTTTGTTTGCTGATATTTAAATATTGTTTATTTCTAGGTGGGTATAGCATCTGTGGAGAAATGAATAGGAGTGGAATTAGCCAGAGAATGAGACATGTTTAAAGTCTCTTCAAGGATAAATGGAGTATTTGTGGCACCAAAGGGAAACAGGTGCTCCTTTGATTAATGTAAGTTCCTCATGTAAGAAGCACTTGACTTGTTTGTTGCTAAATTTGTGCTAGTTTTTCCTCAAGTCCATTCTCACTTATACAGCAGAAACACAGTGGGCATATAGCAATGGAGCTCACCTCCTCCCCATTGAGATTAGAAGACTGGGGCCCAAAGAGGTACAAGACAACCCTGGCATCCTCTACTTGCCTCCTGAGGCTTTGGTGGGGAGTTGGTGGCAATGCTCACATTGCTTTCTGGAAACGCACCTGGCCCTCAACTAGAGCTGGCGGGAGAAAAGACCTCCTTTCCAATAGGTATGAATTTTCAGAAATGTTGCAAGTTATAAGATTCATAAGGGTTCTTAAAAGTTCATAAGAAGTCTAAAAAACTTGGTGATTTCTTAACTTATTCAGAAAACCATTATATAATTTTGAGTTTTTCAGTCTTTCCTCTTTTTATTTTCTTGCTTCTCTATTCAGGTCCTCACTGCCTCGAAGGGAAAGAAATGGGAATTAATGCAGAGCTCAGCCAGTCACGTTGGCACACCCTGTCCCCGACATTTTAATTTAATTCTCTCAACAATCTATAGAGTTTATATTTGTAGACAATTATACAAATGAGGAAATCAAAATGCTGACAATAAAACTCAGGTTGTAACACCAGAGAGAGGTAAAATCACCATTTGAGGTCTAGCTTACATGATTATAAAGCTCAGTGATCTTTCCTCAGTGTAACATTTCTCCTGGGAGAATAAAGTCTTGGGGGGATTAGGTTGGAGGGAGTCTTGGGGAACGATTACTCCTGAGACCAGGGAAAGTAAGTATATATAAAATTGCTAGGTGGGAGGGATCATTAGGACTATTGACTGCAGCCAATTATTTGTTTTTCAGTGCCTTCCATTTCAATTATCCACATGATTTCCAGGCCCCAGGACCATGCACAATTGGGTTTTATTAGATAGTGTGTTTTATTGACTAGAAGGAGACAATATGGATTTTATGAGATAGAAATGGCATTGTGCCAGAACCCTTGCTGGGGGTATCTCACTAATAGAAAGCTTTCTAAATATGAGAATGCCAAATAATAGAATGGTGGTTCCAAACGAATTCTTATTCATAAACTCCATAGTTTCCGTCTGGAACCTAAGTTCATGAATCTCTATGACAAGACTTTACTCTTTTTTTTTTCTTTTTCATGGGCTAATCAGTCTGGGGAGCATTTCTCAATTGTGTCACCTCTCTTTCTCTTTAATGAAGACAGTTTCATTGCCCTTATAATTTTTTTTCCTTTCACTCCAGGAAGAGAATGAGGGTAAGATTAGGCAACAAATGGTGCTCATTCCCACCTCCGCGAGAAACTCACTGATGCACTGAAGTTAGATTTGACAACACCTCAACTTTGGCCTTTACAAATGAATTAAACCAGTATCAGGCCCCATATATTCACAAAATGTGTTTGGGTGACATGTAGGACGAATTAGCACATTACACTGTTAATGTTGCGGGGAAGAACAGCAATTAAGGGCCCGCAGAAAAAGAGGCAGCTCTTTTAGCCCCTTCAACTTCCAGCAGACCACGACTGGCATGGAGCAGTAATAGGCATTCTGCCCTTTAACGGATCCAAAAGTTTTTATTGTTTTAATATTCCTTCATTTCAAAATATACAGCAGAAAAAAATTCTTTAAAAAAGCTATTGTGGGGTTTTATTTGCCATTTAATGTGCTGAGGTATGGATTAAAAAACATGAGCAAGCTGTGGTTCCAGCTCTCCAGGAGCTGAGTCTCAAAGTCTGCCAGTTGGGACAGAGCTCTAATGCCAATGGGGTGGAGGAGAGGTAGCTTTGCTGGTGCCTCACGGAAAGACCCTGCTGGATACAGGAGGACCACAAAGTGAGCAGTGCTCTGTGAAGGGATGTTGGCAAAGGCTTCACAGGAGGAGAGACACTTGAGCTAAATCTTCTAACACTTCAGAGAGAGAAGCAAAGGAAAAGTAGTTTTGCTAGAGAGAGAGAAAGGAATCCTCAGCCCCAGCTGTGTGACTAGGTCTTCCAAGCAGAAGTAGAACTAGAGGTGACCATTGCAGGAGGGACCCTTCCAACGCACAGCAGCTCAACTCAGCTGTAGGCAGCGAGCAGCATCGTAGATATTGCTGTAAGAGCCGCTGAGGAAGGCTTAGGAACTCTTTGTCACTAGAACTCTTCTAGACATTTTTTGTTAGGAAAAATCTGCTTGGAATCAAGAGGGATACTCACTCGAAGCAGATACAGCTGTGGAGTAGGATTAAAAAAACCTGGGTGTGAGTTTCACTTTGTCACCAGAGGAAGTTAGAAATATTAGCCTGTCCAAACTTCAACTAACATTTCTAAAACATGAAAATGATGGTAACTGGTTTATCTTCTTCATGGAAATATTTTACTGCACAAATACATCAAATACATCATATGCTTTATAAACCAAGCAGGCTTTTACAATGGAAGAAATACATTATTATTATAATTTTTCTTTTTGTTATTATTGCTGTTATTGGTATTGTTATTAGGGAATTAAAACTAGAAATGTGAGTAGGAATGTGTGAGAGAAGTAGGCTAGATAGGAGTTCCAGGGGTGGGTGGTTCAGTGAGGTGAGGGAGGAATTCACTAATTCCCTGTAAGTGAGTTTAAGACCATTGTTGTGCTGGGAAATAGACACTATTGAGCAGTATCAGAGATTATAAAGCACCTCCTACCCACTTCCCACATTACTGGGTCTAATCCTTCCATCCCCTACCCTGAAGTAGATGAGTCAATAATTATTTCTCCAATTTACTGGTGAGAAATTGAGATGCTTCCTAGCTGAGTACCTAACATATAGTGAAAAATATTAGTTACTGGTATTATTGTTATAGTAGTGTTATTGATATTGTATCACAATTATTGAATGCTCATATGGATTGAATATTTGGGTAGGCCCCAGAGCAATAATCATAGTTCCCACTTATTAACCAAACTACTGATCTGAGGAATGGGATGAATACAGTCTGGGAATGTCTACCTCCCAGAATTATTCTAAGGGGACATTCTGATGGCCCATTTGGAAGTATATTACCTGATATAGCCACATACATATAAATCACATTAAGACCTAATTTTTACAGGAAATTCTTGTTAATCTATGCATGGAAATCTTAACCCTAATAGTTCAGCATAATTCACATTACTTAAATATTTAACTACAGTAACACAGACCATGAACTCTGTCTGCACTTTGTGAAAGTACCCAAAGGATTTGATGAGAACACTGCCCATTCACTGTGTGCAGCGTATACACAACCTTGTGCATTTGCACACTCAGCACACTGTCCAGGGTAAGTGATGGGTTCTGCTCAGATCTCCTAGTCCTTTCCACTCAGGTGTGATCTGAAAATGGGCCTCTTTTAAACCTAATGGCACTGCCAGTTGGGTGCCTTTAAATAATCATTTTTCTTTCTACCAAAGTAGAGCAGGACCTCTCTATGGAATCCTTTTTCTCAGTAGAGTGTGAACATGTTCAATAGACTATCTATATAGATTTTTATTAATACACTTCTTCTCATGCCTCTTTGATGGTCTTTCCTGGAGAGGAACTAGCCCTTGGTTTTCATCCACTCCACCATCACATGCGTCTGCCTGGGGTGTAGCCAAGGCACAAAGCAAAGTGAAACATTATTCTTGTCCTCACTATTCTAAAACGGTCAGTTGGTAGAGAAAGAGTGTATTATTTTTTCCCTTACAATTTGTATATTAGGAAGGAAAAACATGCAAACAAAGGAATATATAAAACATAAATTTGAGTTCCCCCTGCCCCCAATAAGGGTCTTTCATTTAGCTTTTGCATAGAATCCAGCCACTCTGCTCAATGGAGAAATAACATCAATGTCTTACAGCTGAACTATCAGAACACATTTGGGTTGAATCTGTGAGGAGCCTCCAGAACTAAATGAATCCTGCGATTAATTTCCAGTCTTTTCCCTATCAAGAAATCATTGGATTTTGTTGAAGCCATGATATAATTCAGTTCCTCATTACAGAGTCAGATAAACTTGAGATTGAATCCCACCTCCGGCAGTTGCTAACTTTTTCAACTAATTTAAGATTTATCTATCACCACTTTCTCATCTGTAAGTGAGTTTAACGACACTTATCAGGCAAGACTTTGGCGGACTTAAGGGTTGAGGAGACAAGCCCCTCATGACATTTGTACACAAGATGAGCAGTAAGGTGCTTTGCTTACAGAATGTGTAGTCTTAATGAAGTGGTGATTTCAAATGCACATCACCACAGTATGGTTGCAGGGTGGAAAAAAATCTGTTTTATTAAAGCACTTTGTAAATCAGAAATGTAGAACACCTCAATGTCACCAAATGCATTTTAAATTCTCTAGCTATCCCATCAAGGTTGTTACCAAGTTGTAGCCCAGCCATCCTTCAACTAAAACGCAATTACCATGTTAATGGAAAACTGGTTAACTAATTTTTAGATTTTTCTGAAAAAAATCAAGCTTCAAAAATAACTGCTGCTATTAATATTTATGGGGTTATTACTTTTAAAAGTCTTTACACCTTGGGAGATTACTACTGTTGTTATAATACCCCCTTCCTTCTTTCCTTTTTATAAAAGAGGAAAACACGCAGACAGTGTTAACTGATCCACATTCTGAATGTATGCATTCAACATTTGACTATGCTCACCATAACACATTACTAAGCATTAAAGAACCAAAATCTCTAGATGAGGTTGGCAACCTAGTTGGTGAGATAAAGCATATATTCAACATATGTTTAAAGAGTATAAAAATGAAAGGAATAAATAACAAAATAAGTCTGAGTCTGGACTCACAGCTCGTGTTGGAGTTGCTGAGGGATACTACAGTTACCCATGAGCCTTTCATGGAGGACTCTATGACCGCACTCATAAAGAGGGCAGGTTTACACAGGTGGAGTCATCACATGCCCTGCCTGGCTCAGTCATGTCTCATTTTTTGCATTTTTTTTTCTTTTTTTGCAGTTTTTGGCTGGGGCTGGGTTTGAACCCGCCACCTTCAGCATATGGGGTCCCTGCCCTACTCCTCTGAGCCACAGGTGCAGCCCCATTTTCTGCATCTTTTTCAAGCATAAAAAATGAATGTTTTTCCTTCACATCCTTGGAGTTTATCCTTAAGCTCCTGGTCTCACGTGATCCTCCTGCCTCAACCATCCAAAGTGCTGGAATCCCAGGAATGAGCCACTGTGGCCAGCCTCCACTCACTCTCAAAAGTTGTATTCTCACTCTATGAATAAGCCAAAGGGCAGTCATTCCACTTAGACAAGGGAGGGCCAGTGTGGTGAGTGAAAGAGCCGTGGGAGTTGAGTACAAGTCCATGTACCCAGAGATTCAATAACATGGCAGTGTTTGGGAAGGAGTCTGGCTGCCAAAGGACAAAGAAGGGCATGATCCCTCCTTTAGTATCCCTCCTTTAATAATATGAGAGTTATTGCTTTAACTACATAAACTCAATATGAAAACAAAGAAATTTCTTGGAGCTTAGGGAAGAAATGAAAGGTGACCAGATACGGACCCTGACCACATATTTGCAATTTCTAATTTTAAGTAGCAAATCCTTGTCAACAGAAAAAAGGAAATTGGAGAAAGGTTTTCACAGTCTAATTACAGCAATAGCTTGTGGCCTTGAATTTGGCAAGTTGACAACCCCCAAGGACTAAAGATGAGATCCCAGAACGAGATTTAATGCCAAAAGATCCTTCTTTTTTTCTGTGTATGTAATTCACCACAATCCCTGCAGTGCTCTTGGGATTAAGGGCAGGATCAGTTTACTCATTTGCAATAGTGACAGAACACCTCTCAGAATGAAAGTTAGGTTGGCCGGGTCACCTTTCCTTCCATGATCAGATAAGAAAATAACAAACCAAGATAAAGAGATTTTAAAGCAATCATTTTGGAGCTTCAATTAAGGCTTTCTTAATACCATTTAACATGATTTTCAGGGCTTTCATCTTAAACCACAATTTTATGACGCTCAGTCTAATACCTTGTATTGGGACAAGATGTGCCTGGCATGTTTGCCCAAATGTGTACAATATGAAACATTTAATGCCATCATTAGCAGAAAATAAGCAAACTCTGGCATGAATGCAATTTTGGAAATGTTGGGACGTCCTATGCTCATGCCTCCCCTGTCCTTCTCTCCTTTTTGTAGATATTTTAAAGCGATCCCCATTGAATCAACATAAATACCAGCAAAACTGTTCATCATCCCATGTTGGAGATAGGAGAGGAAGAGGCCTGGTGGTGAGAGGGTATGTGGGGGTGGTCACGTGGTTCTCCCTTCAACCTGGAAGTAAGACTAAAACTTGACGCGAGTGCCCATGGGGTTCTCTCCACTCTTCATTGACTCACAAATGTGAATGCCTCTGGAGAAAAATTACACCTTCATCTACTCCTGAGTGTAAAAGAATTTTTCCTGGCCTTTCATATCATCAGATTTAAAAGGAGCACTGGTATTGGTGTCAAAGCACCCTCAGTTCAAAAATGACCTGTTCCTCACTAACTGGGCAATGCAGGGAAAAGTTCTATCTGTGCATTTGTTTGTTTGTTACTTTCAACATTTCTGTGTGTTGGTTTCTCTTCTGTAAAACGGGACTGGTAAGGTTAGTAATCCGAAGATGTGATGGGCCTGACACGCTATGGGAGTTTGGTCAGTGGTGTCTCTGTCACTTGTGGCCTTTCCTTCCATCCTACCTAACCGCACACTTCTGCTTCCAGAAGTTGTAAAGTTTGGAATTTCTAATTCCAAAACTGAATGAAGCTCATAGTCTTAAAAGGGCTATGTGGAAAGAGAGAGTGTGAGATGAAGGAGAAATTGCTCTCTTGGGTCTGGATTTATCTTAGATTGACTGTTATGCTTGTAGATACCACGGAGATGAGCACTTTATACTAGGTCTGATAAATAGAAACAATTTTGCCAGAATCATTCAATATGCAAACACTTTAAAAATAAGCAAGAGCTGTTACGACTTTAAATATATCTGTGCCTGACAGCCTGCCTAATGTTTCACGATTTAATTAGTAATATCATTTCCCTGGACTTAAGGTTATCAATCATGTTACAGTTATTTCATTTCTGGCTGTCTAAATATAGCTGGAAAGGATTCTGGCATTATTCCCTTTGCAAAGATGACTGAAAATTTTCAAGGAGAAAATGGCGGCAGGAAGAAATAAGACCAGCGTGCATAACGAGCCCCGAGCCTGGTCCAGCAAGTGATTCCATCCTTCATAAATCCACAGCTAGTTAGCATCTCCTCTCTTCTCATGAATTAGCTGATATGGAACCTCCAGTCGAAAGCTTACAAAAGAGCTGAGGAGGAAAAATGATCACACAAAAGCCAATTAATCTAATTAATGGTGGTAATAGTACCATGCATCTGTCTCGTACGGTTCACAGCAGGCTCGTCTGCAGAAGTGATTTTATTTAACCTCATTTAATTAGCGTTAAGTGCTAAATTGTTTGGTACACACTGTAAAACCTAGCTGATGTTCATATAAGGGAAAGATCAATGTGGACTGCCGAGGAAGGGAAAGCTTCTGGTCTTGATATGGATTGTAAAAGTTGGATGTATCAGAGAATGGGGCAAAGGGTTCATCCCATGTCTCAAAATGCCTCACAATTTTCCCATCTCTATTTTCTCTTATGGGTTAATTCGGCATTTGGCTATGAAGATATGTGCTTTTAGTTTTGCATCTCTCCTCAACGATGATGAAAGTCCTAGAAACCAGACATAAGCAGTAATTGTGTTGACTGTGCAGACGTCCCAATCACACACGGCATTCTCTCCTGCAGCTCTGTAGCCTGGGCTGTGCTGACTTTGATGAAATCAAAATACAGGAAGAGGAGAAAGCATCTGTAATATTTCGGGAACAAAAGTATGGTAAGCAGGAAAGGAAAATGTTCACATGTGTGCTAGCAGCCCAGCTGGGGAGGAAGTGTTGTGCTTTTGGTTAGTGGTTTACATTGAGGGAGTGTGATTTAAAGGGTCAGTCTGTACCTAATGAGATTAAGTTAAGACATTCAAAGGAGTCTTATTAAAGGCTTTAACATATTCAGTTCACAGCAAAGGCCATCAATAGGTGTGTGTGTGTGTGTGTGTGTGTGTGTGTGTGTGTGGCACCAATACCAAAAGTTTACATCCTTTCAAGATACAGAAATGCTGTCCGTAGGATGGAGGTGGCCCAGGCAAGGAACACAAGGATGGAACCTCTAGAGTAATTCAAACCTGCTAAATAGATGAATAATTATTATTCTCATCCTCAACACCAGGCGAGTTTTACGCCAAAATTCAGCCTCAGACAACAATAATAACAGTCGGTTCAACAGAGATCCCAGTATGCCTTTATCTTAAAACAAAACAAATAAAAATAAAAAGCAAGAGCATCTTTGGAAACAAGACTGGGGTATGGTATGCACAAAAGCAGGGAGTTCTTCAAGGTCATTCAGCAAGATACAGAGCACATTTGTCTCCATCCCCTCAATATCTACTTTTTCTCACCTCAGTCCAGTGTTCTGACTTTCAAACCCACCACTCTCTTTTTGCTTCCATCCCTCTCATTCTCTCCAACTGAGCTGAAGTGGTTCAGTTGGTTCTGGGAGTCTTTACACCGATATTGCAATCTAGGCTCTGTCCGGTCCATGATTTGGTAGGTTGTCTGAGGCAGGCTGAGTAACTGTTCTTCACCCCAGTTTCCTCACCTATAAAATTAGTTGGTTGGATCAGATAGTTCTAAACTCTTTATAACACCAGTTTTCCTTAAAACTATCCTCCTTTTTTCTAAGTCTATTTATATTTTATCCATCTTTTAAGAGCGATCTTTTGTCCTGAGTCTTTCAAGAACACTTGCCCAGACCTAGCCTTTCCATTTGATGTCCCCCTGCTTCTGCCTTCAATGCACCTTCTGATTTTTTGTCTCTCTGTCCTTTGCTCCTCAGCCTTCGCTCTGGGAGGTGAAGCACAGCCTGGCTGAGCTGCACTTACTCTATGCTCCCATAGTCACCCCTAGTTTTCAAGAGACATGGTGCTAGCCCTACACCATGATTGCTGTGTCTGTCACTTGCCTCAGACCCTGATATTCACAGTGGCTTACCCTCTGTAATCAAATGGTTCTCAAATCTGGTTCTGCAGTGGAGTGATGTGGGAGCCTTTAAATATCCTAATACCTAGGTCACTCCACAGAACAATCATACTTTATAGATACCATGGGGTGGATCCCAGCCATGAGTATTTCTTAAACCTTGGGGTGCTTCCAAGTTTGAGGACCATGACTTGTCAGTACCCAACACTAAAGCATTCAGTAATTGTTTGTTAACAAGTGAATATATTATTTCACTCTGATGAAAAGAGCCAGCAGTGTTTTCCCTTTCTTTTGGATTCACTGAAGTTTTACCCATATGGTTTATAGTTTTGACTTTATTAAATAAAATACTGCGTTATATATAGTCTGTCTGAAATCACCGTTGCACCTAGCATGACACCACACACAGAGAAGTTGACTGGGGAGCTTGTTTTGAATGAAACTTACTATCAGTCATCCAGCCCCATAACACTGTAGACAAAAATTCTTAAAAATTAGAAGTGTTTTGTTTTTTCTGGTATGAATGGGATTTATCTATCCCATCAGAATATGCAGTATATACTAAATTCATACTGGTTACCAGGGATTGCTCTACAGATCTGTATGATGAGCAGTAAGAAGAAAAGGGCCCTGCTCTTAAAGAATATCTATTGCATTTGGAGACTGGGACCAATAAATGAGTGACAAGAACATGGATAAGGCACAGATATTTCAGTTTACAAGAGCCAACAGGACAATGAGCAGGTGATATGCTAAGAGTGAGTCGACAAGTTCGTTTCTCAAGGTGACCAGGAAACTATGGAGAGTTTACACTGCAGCTGACTGAGGATGGTGAAAAAACTCAGCCTGACAAAGACGTGGGTAAAAAGAGTGCTCCAGGCAGAGGCAACAGTAAGTGCAAAGGCCTGAAAAGCGTGGCCTGCTCCACAAACAGAAAGAAGGTCAGCGTGGCTCCACAGTGTCCACTGGTATGATGGACGCAATTCTGACGTTTTCATTTGCCCAGGTCCCAGGCAGAATGATAGTCATGAATGCATATTTAGAGCCAGATCTTTCTCATCCCCTTTACCAGACAGAAGATGCTGAATAAGTTACAAAGGGAAGGAATCTGAACTGAAATTGAATGATCTAAAATGCAGATGTAATTTTTAGCAGGTGGGTTATTATGAAGACTTCATGAGATGTGCAGGCAGATTCCCAGGCCATGAAGGACACTTAGCAAATGCAGGTGGTACTTTCTCTCTTTTGTCTCTTCCTATCACACTGCTGGGCTCCACAAGTTCTATAGCAAGCAGCTTGGATTCAAAAATATAAGCTGTTATCAGAGAGCTATTTTTCCTTGACCTTCCACTCACTTTGTTAAACACTCTCTCAAAGTTCTCTCAAGAGCTCAGAGTTCCCCTAAGCAGACTGGGTCATGATGGTTTACAAAGCGAGCTGGCTTACTGTCATGTCACTTTCTCACTGGAAAACAAGGCTCAGCATTTTCTGAATGCTCTTTACTACCCCTTCAATCTTTCCAGTGACAGAGGTGTCCTCTGGAAGGGACAGGTCTGCGAATGACTTGTCAACTCTTCTAAGTTGCATGCAAGACACACGGCTTGCACATATCACAATTTCAGGTGGGCGCTGTGGCTTCTAAGGCTCTTACCTACACACTGATGGGTATATGTTTAGCTTTTAAAGTCTTGTGTGTGTGTGTGTGTGTGTGTGTATGAATATATGTGTACATTACGTCTATGGTACATATACATGCTCATTTTACACACCAATAAATGCACATAGAGAAACAGATACGTTCCAGATTATTTGTTGCATGATCTTCATTTTTTCTCCTTATTTCAGAAAGACTGAAAGCTAAGTGATTTAAAGACAAAAAAGTAGACTCTTCTTTTAAAAGAAGACATAGACCAATGGCTCTCAAACTTGACCTCATAACAGAATCAATTGGAGAGTTTATTAGAATATTTTGCTGTGTCCCCTCTCAGAGTTTCTGATTTCATCAGCTTGGGGTGGAGCCTCATGATTTACATTGAAGAGCAGCTGTTCTAAGTGATAGTTAGTTTTGGGCTTGATGTAGAACAGGTTGGTAAGGGTTTATGAAGGTCTGTTTATTATGGGAGGAAATTCACTTCTCTTGAACATGCCTTTTTATTACTAGTACTATTTGATTAGAAAATACATAACATTAAGTATTCACTAAGTTAACATACTTCATTGCAGATTGTTTGAATGTTTCTTTTCCTCATTCTCCAACCTAACTCTTTACCCCAAACCAGCTTGGATAATTTAGAATTCAGTACATCTTGTTATAAATTGAGATAATGAATCATCACTACAAAAATGTATTCAGAACACACTGTGTACCATGCACTGTTCCTGGCACTGGGGACACATTCAGTCATGTCTCTGCCTCCATGGAATTTATAATCTGCAGTGGAGTTGGATAAGAGATAAATTAATAAAATAAAATATTTAATATGCATGATAGAGGGAGAAAAATATCACATGGTAAAGTTGGATTAGGCAATGCGAGAGGATCAGATGTTTTAGGTAAGGGGGCCAAAGGCGTCTTCCATTTTCTGCCTTAGGAAGCCATCAATCATTGGCATGGTTTGTATCCTCTAAAAGCTGACTGAGGAAATCAAATAGAAATAAGGAAAACCCAAGCTGAAGTGACACTTTGAGGATGTCAACTATTAGTTTGCAGCACTCTGGGGAAGTGGGTAGGAGAGAAAATGTGTCAATAATTCTTTCACATTTTAAGGGCAATAAACTGAAAATATTAGCAAAACGTGCCAAAGACCAACTCAAAGATGTGTGTTTAAAATCATAACCACATTTCATTCTCTTAAATTTCCAGGTTTTGCTTTATTTCATTCTGAATCCTAATTGGATGGCAATAAGCGGTACTGGAATTAAGAGAGAAGTTTGCGAAACTTTTGCCACACGGAAATGCACAATTTAACAACATAGGAGAAATGTCACAGAGAACTGTCACCCTGAAGGATGTCCATTTCTTTAATGCAACCTCAACAGAAGCTCTGGAATCTGAAAATTATTAATAGACAAATATAGAATTATCAATAGAAATATCACCATAAATGCCCAGTTGTTCTGGGTTGAACATTTTAATTCATGTAAAAAGGGAACAGTTTGCTGAGTATGGGAGCTCCTTCCCATAAGCACAGCCCTTTGGGAGGCTAAGATGGAAGGATCATTTGAGGCCAGGAGTTCAAGAGTGCAAGATGAGCTTGGGCAACACAGTAAGACCCTGTCTTTAAAAAGAAAGTAAGGGTTTGGGGGCAGCACCTGTAGCTTGAAGGAATAGGGTGCCAGCACCATATGCAGGAGGTGACAGGTTCAAACTCAACCCCAGCCAGAAACTGCAAAAAAAAAAAAAGTAGGATTTTTATTAGTAGGTTTGCAACTGTAGTCCTAGCTACTTGGGAAGCTGAGGCCAGAGGATCATCACCTAAGCCCAAGAGTTGGAGGCTGCAGTGAGCCATTGCACTCCAGACGAGAGATACAGCAAGACCCTGTCTAAAAAAAAAAAAAAAAAAAAAAAAAAGCAATAGCTATAGGAAGAACTCAATCATTGTGACCAAACTCAAAGTATCGGTAATGTTTCATGCATAGACGCTGAGCCAACTCTGAGCCACTAACGGGAAGGGAACAACAGAGCTCACCTCAGGGGACTCTGCACAGATAAAGTGGCATAAAACTATGGACGTCCAGCCGCTAGCTCTGATCCACACAGCGCTTCTCTTTTCTTTGATTCCTTTGTGTCAATCTTTGGGCAGGAAAGAACTTCACCCTCCAGCCTTCTTTACTCCCCATGGAAAGAAACAGGTCACCTGCTCATGCTGTGGCAGCTCTGGCAGCAGGACTGCCCCCTCTGCAGGCAGTCCCACCGGCCTCACCTGCTGGAGTTTGAACACTTGGTGCCCACTTTACCCTGTTCTAAGGGGGAGGGAGCGGACGCAGCCTGAGCCACTAACTGACCTGGATTTTCCTTCTGCAGTAACTGCTCATTCATGTTCCCTCTGTCTAGTTCTTTGTTTACTCCCAACACAGAGAATAAAACAAAACAAAACATGGCTCTGTGAAGCATTTTACGTTTTTTTCTTCATTGTTGTAAGTTTGTGTTAACCAAGGGAAGATGAAAGAGAGAAATTAACAGTAAGCGTCAGCTGCGTCAAGCACTGCACTCAGCAACCAGTACAGTTTGGTCTGAAGACTTTTACAAAGAAGGCAATAGTGTCTTGGTTTGAGTTTCAGAAAAGTTAAATAAAATGTCTAAGGACTCAAAGTTAGTAAATAATAGCAGCGTCATGTTACAGCCAAATCTGCCTGAGTTTGGAGTTCTCAGTATTTTTTGACCTTGAGTCTTGCCTGTGCCTCTGCCAGGATCCCACTCTATTTTGATTTCAAAATGTATTACTCTTTTTAGTTTTATCCAAAAGCTGAGGCCCTGGCTAGCTTATACTTGGTTAGAATGTCAATATCCTTATGTCAACATTTTTAACTTTCAACCCCGTTGTTTTCAGTCCTAAAAAAAAAAAAATCATTTAGCTCTTAATAAGTCCATGTTTTATGAGACTGCTATTAACCTAATATAATCTGATGCAAAGTGTTAGCAAATTTAATTACATGGGAGTATCTATTTTGTAATGATTCATTGAATTGTACATCTATGATTTTTGCCTTTGTCTACATATGTGTCATGCTGTAATAAAATATTAAAATACATTAATCAACTGATTCTAGTCATGTATAAGAAAGGTATATGAATTTTTGATTTCTATATAACATGACATAATACTAAGCTAATCATATGCTATTACATATCACTATAACCTCTACATATCCAGACCTCTAGATAAAAATACCCAAATATAGATATACTGTAGTCATTAATTTAGGTTTATTTTAAAGATGTACTTATTGATACAATTTTGAAAGATTTTATAATGCAATCAGGAATAGAGAAGGTTGTAATTCTCACTTCTACTAAACATTGTACTGAAGGCTTTATCCAGTGTAGTAAGGAAAGATAATAATTTAAACATTAGGATTGGAAAGGAAAATATATAAATGCCATTAATCATGGATGGTATGATTCTATACGCAGAAGATCTGATAAAGCCCATAAATAAATTATTAGAATTTATGAGGTTGGCAAAGATGGTAGATTCAAGGTCAATTTGCTAAAATAAATTTACTTTTGTATCCTAGCAACAATAATTAGAAGATCACATTTGTAAATAATATACAATTTATATTGTATCAAAAAACAAAAAACAGCTAAGGTATTTTATAGCTAATGAAGTATGATCTTATATTTGGAAAATTCTAAAACCTCATTGATTGAACTATACAGGAAGATCTAAATAAGGAAAGAGAAAGAGGTAGACGAGGGTCATTGACTCCTGGCTTAATGTTGCAAAGGCATCACTTATTCCCCAATTAATCTCCTGATTCAGTGCTATCTCAAGTGATACCCTGACCTTTTTTGTTTTGAAACTTGACAACTGATTCTAAATTGTGTATGAAAAATTTAAGAAAAAGAGGAACAATAGCTAATGATAGTCTTGAATGAGGGGAGAGGACATTTGTCTCTTATCTGTCAAGAGAGAGTCATCATAACTGTTATAATTAGGACCTTGTGATATTGGCGCAAGGTTAGGTAAAAAGACCAGTGAAACAGAATGGGAAGCCTAGAAATAGACCTATAGATGGAGAGGGTTGCTTTATGCCAAAGATGTCACTGGGGAGCAGTGAGAAAGTGATCTTCTCAGTGACGTTGGGGCAACTGGAAAAAATAAAACGTGACTCTACACCACCTCATCCACAAGAATAAATTCCGAAGGGACTATAGATACAAACATGAAAGTTAAGACAACAGTGCCTCTAGATGATAAAAGACAATCTTACGACTTCTTAAATAAAGTAGGAGATGTTATAAAGTAAAGCATTGGATCATATCATTAAAATTAAGAACTTCTTTACAAAAATAAAAAAATAAAAACAATTAAGAACTTCTGCTTGGATTTCAGAAAAAGAGTGAATAAAGCTACAAATAATAAGATGGGAGAAGATATTTGCAAGCCAAAATAGGCCAAAAGCTCTAATGTAGAATAAAAAAAAAATTATTTCTACAAGTAGAAAAAATGAGCAAAAGACTCGAATAGGTCTAGTACTTTATTTACCCACCGAGGAATTTCAGAGTATTCCATTCCATCTATCTAAATTTGTTAAAGAGATTTTTTTTAATCTTTTTTTTTTTGAGTGAGAAATATAGTACATGTACAAAAAAAATGCAAAAAAAAGAACATTAAAAGTCAAACAGCACACAATTCGTTGCAAGATTACGGAAAATTTACCTTTTATTTTTATATTCATTTGGAGTTTTTCTAGTTTCTAGCTGCTATGAATAATGGTGCCATGGTCATGTGCACGTGATTCCTTTAGAAGGATACAGATCTCAAAGTGGAACTACTAAATCATGGGGATGGGTACGCACATTTTAAATTTTAGTAGCTAAAAGAAAACTGTTCCAAATTACGTGTCTGTGCTTACATTTCTGAGCACTGTATCAGTTCCTTGAGAACACTTGTTATAATTTTTTTTTATTGTTTGGGGTTCATTGAGGGTAAAAAGAATTAGGTTACATTGATTGCATTTGTTAGGCAAAGTCCCTCTTATAATTGTGTCCCACCCCCAAGAGGTCTGCCATACACCCGTGTCCTGACACGACCCTTACACCTCCCCTCTCCCCACCTCCTCAGCCCTTTGTCCCCCACCTTTAATTGATATGAGTTTTTCTCTTAGGAGGGTGTGTATTAGATCATCTACTGGCTTCATATTAGAATTGAGTGCATTGGATTCTTGCTTCTCCATTCTTGTGATACTTTACTAAGAAGAATGTGTTCCAGGGGCTGAAAACTAATGCAACCTTTTTGGAAGGAAGTATGGAGAATCCTCAAAGAGCTCAGATTAGACCTTCCATTTGATCCTGCAATCCCATTACTAGGCATCTATCACTTTATCATAAGGACATTTGCCCTTGACT
Source organism: Perodicticus potto (assembly GCA_963574655.1). Taxonomy (NCBI): domain Eukaryota; kingdom Metazoa; phylum Chordata; class Mammalia; order Primates; family Lorisidae; genus Perodicticus; species Perodicticus potto. Next base: position 96,463 of record CAUYRH010101345.1, on the reverse strand, counting down.
ATTTATCATGGCTCAATTTACAATCACCAAGATGTGGAAACAACCTCAATGCCCACCAAGCCAGGAAAGGATTAACCAGCTGTGGTATAGTATACCATGGAATACTATTCAGCCATTAAAAGAGATGGATACTTTACATCTTTCCTATTGTCAGGTTTTTAATTTTTTGCGTCTTTTATTTTAGTCATTTGTCAATGGAATTTTACTTTGGTTTCATGTGGATTTTCCTAATTTCTAATGGAAATAGTAATGAACTACCTATGCTGCTACAAATTCCAATGGAAATTATGAACTATCTACATTGCTACAAACACCAATTTGAAAGAACCTCAAAGGAACATAATAGTGAGCAAAGGAAGCCAAACACCAAATAATACATGCTATTGGTAGAGTTAGAAATACATGGCGTTTAGGGAAGCTCAGTGTAGAGGTACAACTATGAAGAAAAACATGAAAGTTGTTACTGCAATAGTACAAGTGGTGTTTGCTTTTTGGGGGGAGGAAGGTGGTTATTTAGGCTCCTGAGGGACTTCTGAGCGCTGGCAAAATTTTCATTCTATACATGAATGGGGCCCACATAGATAATGGCTTAGTAACAATTCAAAAAGCTAAACATGTTTATTTTATGAATTCATCTTCAGGAACACAAAATTTAATAAAAATTTAAAAGGGGAAAAATCTCAAATTCGACACCTGAGCTCAGGTGATTGATGCATGCAAGGAAGACTATGTCTGAGCCTGTAACGGAAGCAGAAGCACAGCATGCTGCCCTTTTCTAAGGAGAGCATGACACGCTGGCTTAGCAGATGGGGGGCCTCCAAGAAAGGCAGGCGGTCAGAACACCTCTTAGATCAAAGTATGGGGCTGCTGGGCACAGGGAGAGCTCCATCTCATGTATGGGACAGAGTTCTGGAGATCCACGTCCAAATCATTAATAAGACGCAGTTATTAGGAGCTAACATGAGAAATGAATGTCTTTGACAGGGAGAGCTCCATCTCATGTATGGGACAGAGTTCTGGAGATCCACGTCCAAATCATTAATAAGACGCAGTTATTAGGAGCTAACAAGAGAAATGAATGTCTTTGAAAGGAATGAAAACGATATTGAAGAAAGACTGAACTAAAGTAATGGTAGGAGAGGTAATCCCAGGAAATATCTAGAAGGCAGCCAAGTGAAGGGCAGGGAGCGGCCCCTCCAACACACCGACTGAGCAAGCCAGGTTCATGTACAGGCCTTTGTGGAACAGAGAGCTTCTTTTGCTTTCTATCAAGGAGTTTAAAATTTGCTTGGGAGGACAAATGAAACTCCACTGTTACATCATAGTGGAGCAGCACAATAATCCAGCCAACTCCCATAGATGGACACTTCCATGTCCACCTAGGGAGAGGTCCACTGTAGGCGTCCCTGCCCTCCAGGCCATGGGCATGGGACATCGCCAAGAAGGACTGGGCCAGCATCAAGGCTGTGTGTGCGCTGAGTTATGGAGTGATGCAGAACCTTGAATACATACAGTGTGGTGGCTCAGAGCTTTTGGTTTGGGGAGATGGTCAAGCCAGAAATGAAAGCTTTTCTTTGGTAGAGAGAACAACTGTAGAGTCAATGTAACAAACAGAAGGCAACGGGGTATCACAAGCCAGACAGAAGGCAACAGGGTATCACGGAAATTTTTATGTCACCCCAGAGAATCATCTACCTAGAGCTTTGGAGTTTTAACTGTTTGGCATTTCTTTTTGTGGCAACCTTTCTGGCTTTGTTTCAGTTATATTGCTGGTTCTCCATGAGGGATTTTTTCCGTTATTCCCATCTACTGTGAAGTCCAGGGTGAGGGTAGAAAGACTTGGGTTTCTAGGGGAAATCATAATTTTATGTTCTATGGATTGTCAAATGCATATTACAACAGGCCTATGTGTATCAGTGCACAAATGATATTGAGATCATCAGTAATGCCAGAATCAGTCGCAATAGGCTGAAAATTCATGAATCAACCCATCTGCCATATCTCAGCCATCAAGGAGACTGCAGCTCATCGACAGCCGCAGCTACTGCCTGTGATATGCAGGCACTTTAGCTTGTTTTCATAATGGGCTTCCTGCAGTCACAGAAATCCAAATTCACTCTCAACTCTCAAGAGTTCCTCCTCTTTTTTGTGCGTACTTCCTTTGCTCTCTGTGGCCTTTCCCAAGTGTATATGACACTTGCCCAAATTTCATTTCATTTTTTGATTGTCTGTCAGTCAGATAATAACAGGCATCTGATCAAGGGTTTAGTTAAGTGCTTCATCCAGCAGTATTTATGCTACATAAATTATTCATACAATACCACCCCGGACAAATCGCACTTTGATTATACAGTCATTTTTCAGTCCATTCATTTACCAGACAAGTTGAGATCACGGGAGATCAGAGGAGCCACACTTGTGAATCGATAATGAACTTGGGCTGTTCACCCACTCTGTGTCCTCAGCTCCCCTTTCTGGTAGGGAGCTCCCTTATCAAGGGCCTTTGTGAAGATCAAATGAGGTAATAGATGTGAAAGTTCTTTGAATGGTAAATGTACTGAATAAAAAGACACACTATCCTTGGAAGGTACATTCTTACGGTACAACACTTTGGAGGTCATGGAGACCTGCCTTTAAGTACAAGCCAATTATGTGACCCTGAGGTACTATCTAAGCTATGTGAGCCTCAGTTTCACAGTCTGTAAAATGAGGATCCCCATGGCCTTTCTCAAAAGAGGAGGAAGGAATAAATCACATATGTAAAATGCTGGCATTGACAGCAAGGATAATATCAATAATCTCCCTTTGTGGCTTCTTGATGGCATTATTAATTTGAAACCCACCATGAATATTATCAAAGTCTGTTTTTCTTAATTTTTCTTTAGTGTGAACATGTGCTTTCTCACCAATGTGATTCTTAGCTCCTGAAAGACAGACCTTCTTTATTGTTTTAACATCCCTCTCTCCATGGCCAAACATAGTGACAAATAATGACACGTAAATACATTGTGAGAGTCCACAGATAGGCTTGAAAATGGAATCTCTATTGAGCATTTTATTTATCTTTATATATACTCTTCCACTTTTAAATATAAAGTCCTACACCGAGGGGAAAGTCCATGTATATGTCCCCAAGATTTCATGGAAGGTGCCACAGACGGGCTTGGGGATGCCTCCAGTAAGCACACAACAAAAACATCCAAACCTGGAGAGGTCCTCTGCAAACGATGGGACCTACCGAAGCCGGTAAATAACAAAAAATGTTGAATGCTGCACCCTTCACATATTCAACTTACTTAGAATAGCTTCAGTAGTTTTATTGAGCACTTACAAAAATTACAAGTACGGGATTTGAGGAGCTTAATGCAAAATGAAAATCTGGGGTCTTTGTTGAAAACCAAGAAAAAGAATGCCATTAAAAGTGCAGGAGAAATATACATTGTCTTCTTGTAGTGTCTCTTTGGGTCTGCCACGGTGATATTTTTTAATTTGCTATTTAGAGCCACATGCTGTCAGGCAAGGGGTTGCTCACAGGTGCCTGGGGGCCAGCCCTTGACTGGGTCGGTGGACATCTAGGTTGACCAGCTATCTGCATGCCCCTTCCGCCACTCTCCTCACAGTTATAAAACTATTAATAATTTCCAAGGTCCCCAAATAGGGGCCCATTGGAGCACAGATTCCCATGTAACAGCCCTGGTTGTTGGCACAGGAAACTGCCCCTCATTGACGAGCTCACATGCCTAAAACTTTCTGAGACCCTCTTGCTTATTTCCAGGAAGTAGGCTACTACTTAATACATCTCTGGAAAGTTCTCAGTTTATGGTGGCTCAGGAACATTTTGGTTTGTTAGAATTGTGGGACTAGAACAAGCTTACAAGCTTGAGTGAGAGCCTAAGACTATCTCCTGACAGGAGCATGGCTGAGCATTATGAACTCAAATTGAAAGGAATAATCATTTCTGATGACTTTTGGGTTTCTGAAATGTATTAGGGAAGTTGTTGTTATTGTGTTCGGGAGAAGTGGCTGTACAGTGAAGCGTTTCTACAAATTGCTGTGGCATCAAGAAAAGCATGCCACACAGCAAATAAACCATTTTTTGGATGGAGAGGACTAGATTTGAGAATTATTAATTTTGGCCACATGGAGAAGTCTTTTAACAAACAAACCTATTTCAAAGCCCTTTCACGCACACTTGAGAGTTTGAAAATGTGATGGCAAGCAAAGGCGAACCGTGTTGTTCTGAGGCAACCCTGTGAAGCTAAGATGGGCATTTTCCAGATTTCCCTTTCCTGTAGGGCTCTGGGGGACCAAATGGTCACTGGGAGAACATTCAAAATGTGGTCTGGACTCCTCTTGAAGATACTTGTGGTCAGACACAGGACAGGCAGATGAAGGAAGCTCCGATGTCAGGCCCAGCTTCCCTGCCTCACTGCTGGCCCTGCTGACTGACGGGGCTCCAAGCCCGTCACTGAGGGTAGCCAGGGACCCATACAGGTGCAGGTGGTCAGACCCAGTGGTGCCGGCTTTCTCTCTCTCCAGGCTCCCATTTCATTGTCCTGCTTCAGTAACAGAATGTGCTGGCTTCTTGGGGGCCTGGAAGCACCCTCCTGTTTCTGCCCTGGCCTGGTCTGGCCCACTCTACTTGCTACACTTCTGACACCACAGGTGTGGGGCTTTCCCACACACTAAACAATTCTCCAGCTCTCCAGACACCCACGAGTGTCCCACAATTCAGCTCAAATTCTACCTAGAGTTAGAGTCAGACCCCAGGGGGGGAGGCCTCAGCGCCAGGAGACCCCTGCCCTGCTGAAGCCAGGCCGAGTCTCAGGTCCTCACCAGCACTTCCAACTGATCAGATTTAAATTGGGGGCTTTCCTCCACACCCCTCAGTTTTAATAATTTTTCAGAATGGCTCAGGGCACTCAGGAAACCATTTTACTTACTACTACTGGTTTATTACAAAGGACACAACAGAGGCTCATCCAAATGGAAGAGCTGCGTGGGACGAGGCATGAGGGAAGGGGCGTTTCTGTATCTATGGGCTGTGGCCTCTCTCAGTGCCTCACTGTGTTTCTGAACTGGGGAGCCCTCCGAACCCCATTCTTTACGGATTTTATGGAGGGTTCGTTACATAGGCATTAACATGGATGATTAAATCCCTGTCCAGCCTCCTTTCCCAGAAGTTGGGGGTCAGAGCTGAAAGTTCAACCTCCCAACTAGGCCTCCAATTTGCTTTTGCCCAACCACCATTCTAAGTCGCCCCAGGTGGCCCCAGCCCCCACTCATCTCATTAACACGTAAAAGCACATCGCTCTGCAGAGTCCAAAGGTCTTAGGAGCTGTATGGCAGGAAATGGAGACCTATTTAATTTTTATTAGTACAGCTGGTTAGTCAAAGCTCCTTCTCTGAATGGCAAGCCTATTTCTAGGACTTCGGTTCCCCCGTTTCCTCACCATTTGTGTAGGACTAATTCCTGTAATAATAACATACTATATAAAGAACAAAGAAAAGGAGGTATATGGAGAGATTCACAGAACAAAAGGAATAGTATTGTTTGATTTCCCTTTTCATTCCATGAAAGAAGAAACAGACAAAAACTGCATATGGATTATTTAAAAATTAGATGTGATATTTATATTTTACCCTCTGTAGGCTGATACCTGAGATTAAATATTTTTCAGACGATCTGTAGAACATTCTGAAAAAACAAATGGTGAGTAGGGAGCATGGGGTATGTTCTCAAAGGGAGAAATAATGCAGACAATATTATCTGATCACAACAGGGTAAAACTAGATTCTATATAAAAGCCAGAAAATCAGTTAATCTTGCCACCTGGAAATTAAATAGCAATTCATGACAACATGTTTAAACATCTCCTGGGTTACAATGAAAACAATAAATACTGAAGTCATGGAGGATACTTACAAAATGACAACATTGAGTACACAATGTTCAAATTTAAAGAATCCAAATAAAGCAGTACTGATAGGAAATGGTAAATGATTTGGCCAAGATACTGTTTTTTTGTTTGTTAGACTGGAATAGATCAGAAAGTTTAATAAAACAGTATTGTCATGAAAGTATTAGGAGAAAACCACTTTTGCATGTATTTGAACGTTTGCAAGATGTTGGGTGTGCAAAGTTATTTACTGCCACATTGTTTTTAATGGGAGTGATTAGTCACAGTCTAAATATCCATTAGTGGAAGATGGGTTAAAGAAATTAAGGTACACCCACACAATTTAATATTGTGTGTCTTCAAAAGATATGAAGCGTTTTATGCACTGATCTGAAGAGATCACCGAGATATGTTATTAAGTGAAAAAGCAAGAGCGGAACGGTGCATTTGTATGCTAATATTAAAGGGGGAGGGCGTCTCTAAATGCTTGCATCTGCTCAGAGCATCTCTGAAGGACACATGGTGGCAACCTGAACAGTGGTTGGCCCCAGAGAAGGGACCTGCTTTCCTCAGGAGCAGGATTGCAAGAGACTTTCACCCGCGGATTGCAAGAGACTTTCACTCACGTGCCTTTATGTGCATTTCTGACTGTGCACGCTGTGAATGTATTAATTGCCCCCAAATAGAACAAGGACAACAATAACCCCACTACCAGGTACCAAAGCCGTCAGTATCATCAGCCTCTGATTTGAAAGGGAGGGTAATGGAGCGGAATCAGCGTTGGGCTTAGGGAACGGTGTACAATTTCTAAAGCCTCTCTTCTGTCAGCTGTGGCACCCACCCACGGCCATGTGTTCTCCCTGTGTGAGAGGAGGGTGGGGGAATTAAACAAAATAGTAGGAAATGACTGCACTTGGCCATCTATGTGACTGTATACCACATAGTAAATGATCGTTGTGTTTATAATTTGCATGTACACACCCACTCACAATATTCTCACATCCCATCACTCACTCTCCTACCATACGCGATGCTGCTAGGCCATCACCTTCTAAGTGCCAAGAACCTCGGATGCTACTGAAAGCCGCCTGCAGCCTGGGCAACCTCAGCATTGCAGCTAGGCTCAAAGTACACCGCTCTCCCTAGCACCCTGCCCTATCTAATGCCAGACGTGCAGGGTCACAGTCACATCCAACTTATCTCTCTCCGTGTACTGGTATTCTTCCTGACACTGAAGGCAAGCCCACACACGCTGTCAGGCCTCTCTCGATTCCTACCTCTGCTAATACTGCATACTCTCTGGAAACTCCTGTTGTTCTGTATTTGTCACATATTGTCCTTCATATACATGTGTGTATATACAGATACACACACACACACACGTGTATATATATACATATTTGAAATTTCTCTTAAGAGTTTATAGATCTTTCAGGTTCAGGAGAAAATGTATTTAACATTTTATATAGCAATTAATGAGTTTCCCTTCACCAAGTATATAATTAATACACAAATGTTATGAGTGAATAAGGGAGCAAATGAAAATATTTACACATATGCACACATTCCCTCCATCTGAAGATGGTATGATGAGGCTAATTACGGTGGAAAAATTGCAGCTACTCTTCTTCCAACCAAATGAGCTGCACTTAGACATCTAGCTCTGTCTCTTTTGACTATTTATCCTGTAAGTAGAATAAACCCAATTGTTCATGAGTGCTTCTTGCAGCTATAAAAGCAATAAAATTGAGATTTTTTTCTATTGTCTCCCCATCTGCCTTCTCAACTTCAATAATATATTTTTTAAAAAGCTAGTTTGAGTACTAATTTACTTCTGTGTTCCAGGCAACGGGCAAGACACCAGGGTTATTAAAACGAAAGGTGAGATATTCTCAGGAGGCGATGAGAGTCTATAGGAGGGAATAAGAAAATCCAAGGTAACAAGTAAATATGAACGTTGGCATTTAGGTAAAGCATTAAAAATATAATGTAGAAATACCTTATGCTCTTCCACCAGATTCATTAGCAAGAACATCAAAGTAATAGTTTTTCTAGTTCTCTTCCCAAGGTAATTATATAGAATGTCACAAAATAGGGACCAGTTCCAAATACATGAATGCCTCAATTTTTTTGAAGTCTATGGTTGAAAAGAGTAACATGGAGTTGTAATGGGTTATAAGTAATCAAGGAGAGCCAGAAGTCATGGAAGCCATTTTTCATGGAAAAATTAAGCAATATCAATATATTAATTCTCATCCATATAGTAACTATTGCTAAGAATTACATTGTATGATTTGTACTCTATTTTTATTTTATAGAGTTAAAAACAACAAGCTTAACAAGGCTAGACAACCTTGTCTTTCTTTTTTTTCTATTTTGGACCAATTATTTTTATTTCAGAATACCAAATAGGCACAAACATACATTATGGACATCTGTTAGGTAAAGTCTAAGTTGTAGTTGAAGGGCTTAACTTTGATGTTAATGTCTAGATCTGTCTCACTGTAACATACCAAATAGCCTCAGAAAATGAAGTATAATTAGGATGAAAAATGTTCACTGGATTTGACAATGTGGGGGTCTTTAGCTTTTGAGAAAACAACCACAAAAAAAAGAATAAATAGGGCAAATAAAAGAGAATGTGATGGGATTCCATCACATTTCTGAAGAAAGAAGGCCATTGGATGTTGCCCAGAAAATAGTGAAAGAGCCACCAATCTCACCATCACTTCTGTGTCTGAAGTAAACGTGTGTCCACATGTTGAAGAGTAGAGACAAAAAAACCTCTCTCAATGATGCTTGTTGATATTTATGGACAAAAAAGATGCCAGGTATTTATTTGCTTCAAATTGATGTAGAAACATCAAAGTTGGTGAGGCAAATGAAGCTGGCTCTGGTAAATAATGAAGCTGCGTGAGTACACGGGGTTTATTATACATCTATTTTTTTCTTAAAGAAGAAAGGAAAATAGGGTGGCACCTGTGGCTCAGTGGGTGGGGCACCAGCCCCATATACTGAGGGTGGCAGGTTCAAACCCAGCCCTGGCCAAACTGCAACAAAAAAATAGCCGGGTGTTGTGATGATCGCTTGTAGTCTCAGCTACTTGGGAGGCTAAAAAAAAAATATTAAAAAAATAAAAATAAAGAAGAAAGAAAAATAAATGAGTTGTAAATGTTAACCACTTGATCAAGAAGTTGGCTATATAGATAAGTTGAGAAACAAGGTAGTGAGTATCTAGAGAAGGATGTAGATCAGAGGGGGTTAAGACAGCGGTTCTCAATCTGTGGGTCACTACAGAAGTGTCCCCCTTTGGAGGTCTTTCACAGGAAAGATTTAGGATCTCGCCTAAATCCATCCTGAATATCAGATATTTACATTATGATTCATCAAAGTAGCAAAATTACAGTTATGAAGTAGTAACAAAAGTAATTTTATGGTTGGTTGTCACCACAACATGAGGAATTGTATTACAGGGTCGCAGCATTGGAAAGGTTGAGAACCACTGGGTTAAGATGTATGTGTATTCATATATCTTTTATATGTAAAGCATAAACATATATTTGTAACATATAAATACAGTAGAACTCTATAAGTCCCAAGGGACTGTATTGTATGTATATTCATATATCTTTTATATGTATAGCATTAACATATATTTATAACATATAAATACAGTAGAACTCTATAACTTGACCACCCAAGGGATTGTAAGAAACTCGTCAACATACGGAGGTAGTCAACATAAGGATTAGGCCTACTGTACTGATATGTACATGTACTTTATCTTCTTATATAGCTTTTTGTAGAGAATGTTATGTGAAATCATACATAATCAAAACACAATAGACTCACACATACAATATTCTGCCAAATAAATACATTTACTGTTTTCTCATGGTTTAACCATTCTTTCTGAAAAAATAGTCAATTTTGGTCATTCTCTTATTCTTATTACCAATTTAAGTAGAGAAATCACTGTCAATGCTCGCTACACCACTCAGCACACCTGGGCATTCTTCAACAGCAGATAGCTTCAAGTTCATTATCAGATGCCTGACATTTTCTTCTTGTAGAATCTACAATTTCTGTGTCATCCTCACTTTCTGTTTCTAACTTATTAGCTGCTTCATGTACTTTAACACTGATCTTACAAATTGCTTCTGGTTCAGGTTACAGGTTGCCAACTCATCATCCTTTGCAACAAAACCTCCAAAACCCACTCCTTTGAATTCTGATATGGGAGATGGACTGATGGGTCCAAAATATCGTGCTCTTGTGTTGTGACAAATTCAAATTTCTTGCAACACTTTTGTATCATTTCTGGCTAAACATTATTCTGAGCAGAACTGATCCAGAGGACCACATCCAGAGTATTAACTGATGTAGTGGATAAAGTTGCTTCTACAGATGGATCACAAGTTTTAATAATGACCCACTGCAGGAGCTAGGCTCTAGTGAATTTTAAATGTTTCAGTGATGCCTTGGTCAAGAGGTTGAATTTTTGAAGCTGTATTTGGAGTCAGAATTTCAGTGTTACATTTGCAGGTGGCCAGGACAGTTGTCTTCTGTCAGCAGAGTAGATCATTTCTTCTTCATTTATTGGGTAATACCACTTACCCACTTCTCAAACATGGCACGAGTCCTCAAATAGAGCACCAGTATTTCATGCACATTTATTTGATCTTTAAGTGATAGGAGGTCTTTGGGCTTCAGGTTCTAGAATGTACATGGCTTTCCCAATCTACTAATCCTCAAGGACATTAGTTTCCCTCCAGTTGAGCTAGCTCAAAGCAGAACTGTTAAATGTCCTTTGGAAAGTTTTCCACTCTTACATTTGTTACCATTCATGATGAGACTGTCAGGCATTACCTTGAAAAAGAATCCATGCCCTTAGCATCAAAGATACTGCCATCTTATAAGCCTTTGGTGTAGTCCGGTAATTTTTTGATGAACCTTCCACAACTTCTACTGGGACTTCATTGGATTCACCACACAAGACGTTCTGGGAGATCTCATGTCACTGTTTAACCTTCTTGAGCCAACCACCTGATGCTTAGAAATCTGCCACCCTGAATTCCTATATGAAGTTTTTAGCAACTTTTTGGATCATTGGCCTGGAGATTTGTTAACTGTTAACTGGCCTTATTTCTTTGAACCAGCTCAATATGGCTTCATTGACTTCATGGAGGGAAGTTATCCCCTTTTTCTGCTGCAAGTCTCCACTTTCTTTACCATATCTCTTCAAGTACTCATGTTCATATTTTTAGATGTTGCTAACTCTGGTCTTGCCAACACCAAAATGTTCCACTGTCTTTCTTTCGCTGCTGCTTTCCAGAAAATGTAGAAGATCAACCTTTTCTTTCAATGTCAGCTCTTTGAGTTTTCTCCTTTGAGCCATCATGTCTCAATTAACTGTATAATTTTTAAGCAATTGTAGGATATACCTACAATTCAGAGAAGTCTTTCATTTCACAGTGAAAAAAAATCTTCTACCACAAGTGATAAACAATAGAATGCTAGGCTTAATCCAATAAAAAACATACAAAAAGAAAGAACTGTACTAAAAAAAGGATAAATCAATTAATGGAAAAGCCCACATCTACCTCCTTGGTATAGAGTAGAACCCACTGCTTAAGTTATAGAAGGTAAATTAATAATGTGTGCCACTATTCAAGTGGACAAGATACAATTTACAGAGGTGATCAATATATATAGGCCAGTTTTCCATTAAGTAAATGTCTGGCCTATGAAAATTAGGTCAATTTAAGGAGGTAGTCAATGTAGGGAGGTGGTCAACTATGGGGATTCTACTGAATTTAAATATTTTAAATGACAGACACTTGAAAATTTCTTATATGTGGAGAAATAAGAGCTAAAAACACCAGCTAACATTTACGGTGTAGTTTGCATGTACCAGGGGCTATCTTAAGTGCTTTGCCTAATTTATCTTATTTATTCTCACAACATCCTTGTGATGTAGGCAATATTTCTAATCCAAATTCATAGACCATTAGTTGAAGCTTGGAGAAGTTAAGTGATTACTCCAGATAAGATTCCCTCAAGGTAATGGAAAGTTCCAAGCACAAATGGAGAGATCAGCTTTCACAGAAGGCGGACACTCCTTTCTTGGAAACGGAGCACTGAGCTCATTGGATTTATGTAATGAGGGTAAAGGGAAAGACAGAAAATTTTAGTTTCTCATCACTTTTAGGTCTGCCTGTGTGACTTCTGTTGATGTTACTATTTCTTTGTAGTAGAAGAATAAACTGAGCCCCAAAGAGATTGAGTAGATTTCCCAAGGTGAGGCCACAAGGGCAACAAATGGGCAGAGTTGGGATGAAGGCCTCGGTCACCTAACATCTGGAACTGCCTTCATTTCATCTGCAAAATCAGCCAGGATCCAGGATATAATTATCCCCTGCAGATGATTTTCATGCATTTATTTTATTATTCAGCAACTTTAGCTGATAGTTTCTTCATTTATTTCACTTAGAGATTTACTATTTTTTTGTTTGTTTGAAAAGTGGCCCCAGAGACTTGGATTAGTTCCTGCGCCTGTAGCATTGCTTTCAATATTTGCAAAGGAAAAAGCAAAGGTCACTTAAAAAAAATAATACAGTGTATTTTACTTCCTAAATATTTAATTTTGGTTTAGATGGTGGTGGAGGGAATCTGGAAGCCTCAGCATTTAGGAGTTCAGTTTATGATGAGGTCATGGACCCACATCTGCACTGGAGCCTAGAAGACTTGTGGGCAAGTGTCTCTGGAGTGATTGTGGCACAGTGAATGACACATGGTCAGAAACCCCAGCAGCCTGAGGGAAACATAAGCCAGGCTCCAGGAAGTGTCTGGTTGGTATGAGCCAGAACTACTAGTTCACATTGTAAAGAATGTATATCTAATAAAATCAGCCTTTTCTATTTGGGGAAAGGCCTGAAATAAGTGAGCAATATGGAGTAGCCATTTAATTAGCCCATGTGGTTTACATCAACTTACTGTTTCTGCCTTAGTCCAAATGTCATGAGTACATCAGCACAGTCTCCAGACATTCCGGTGTACAGGCTGATTAGGCTGGAGTGAGTGAATAGCTGAGTTATATAATTTTTCAACTTAATTCGAGGATCTTTTGTACAAACCGAGAACAGCCTTGTTTGGATTTGCTCTGTAGAACCTACTGCTGAACCAAGTCTTGAGTTTAAAGGAGACCTCCGTAGATACTTGGTGTTTAGGGTTTTAATTTCTAAACTATTTTTCGAATACTTCCTCCCACCTTGTCTAGGTGCACCATCCTGTGTCCACCCTTGTGTGGGAGCCTTTGTTCTTTTCCAGCATTGGTCCTCCAAGTTGACATACCAGAGTGAGCCCCTCATTGGGGATTAATGCCAGTGAAGCAGAGGAGAATTCTTGTTAATGAGTGTGGTATCCGGACTCAGACAGCCTTGGTTTGAGTTACCTGTGTCTTCATTCATCCTCCCACTTACTTGATTTCTAATGAGTGTTATTTCTGTTTATGCACATAAGTATTGATTGATTAGTTCCAATTTAATAGTGAGTACATGTAGTGTTTGGTTCTTCAATCTTGTGATACCTCACTTAGAATACTAGTCTCAATGGTCTTCTATTCCATTCAGGTTAATACAAGAGGCATTAGTTCATCAGTTTTTATGACTTCATAGTACTTCATTGTGTAATGGTGTACATATACCACTTTCTATTAATCCACTCATGTTTTGATGGGCACTTTGGTTGTTTCCACATCTTTGCAATCATAATCTATGCTGGTATAAACATTTGAGTGCAGATGTCTTTTTTAATAAAATTTCATTTTTTCCCCTGAGTAAATCCTGAGTCCTAGGATTACTGGATCAAATGGTACGTCTCCTTTTAGTTCTTTACGGTGTCTCCATACTAGTTTCCATAGAGGTTGTACCAGTCTGAAGTCCCACCAAGAGTGGATACGTGTTCCTATTTTTTTGCCAGCGTTTGTTGTTTTTGCACATTATGATAAAAGCCATTCTCATTGGAGTTAGGTGATATCTCACTGTAGTTTTGATTTGAATTTCCCTGATGATTAGAGATGTTGAACGTTATTTCATGTATCTTGGCCATTAGTCTATCTTCCTTTGGGAGTTTCTGTGCATGTCTTTTGCCTACATTTTAATGGCATTGCTTGACTTTTTCTTGCTGATTTGCTTGAGATCTTTGTAGATTCTGGTTATAAGCCCTTTATCAGATGTATAGCATGTAAATAATTTCTCCCATTCTGTAGGTTGTCTATTCACTGTATTAATTGTTTCCTTGGCTGTGGAGAAGATATTATTGAGTCTTCTGCTCAGTTTCCCACACTTCAGCTGTCATCTAATTTATAGGGAGTGTGTCAGTGTGATACAGTGTACAAACTTTGGAAAAAAAGCAAATCCAGAGCAATGCTAGGTTTGAATTATAAACCAACAACCTACTTATTATACTTGTTACTTATTAAATGTAATTTTCAATATATTACTTTATTTTTGGCTTCTAATTTCTTACCTGCAAAGTAGATTTGATCATTTCAACCTCACAGTATATGCTAAGACTACAGCTGAATTTAAATACCAGGGTCTCATACACAATTCACTCTATAATTTTTTGACACTTAGCATATGCAGGTGCTGTGCTGGACACTAGGACTGAGAGGTGGATATGACAGACTGTGCCCTCAGGGATCTTAGTACTCTGTGAATGATAGATTCACAGACTGAGGCAGCCATGAGAATCAGTATATTCATACAAATGTGAGCTCTTAGTGCTCTGGGGGCCCAGAGGTGTGGTTTCTCATCTAAACTGTGAGCTGAGAGGGGTCCTCGTGGATTAGGCAAGAGTTGAATTGAGGCTGAAAGAGTTTTGCAGCTGCAGAGAGCATAAAGAACATTCCAGGTGGGATAAGAGTGTAAGTGAAGCCCTGAAGTTGAAGGGCATAGGGGAGAATTGCACCCATCCATAATATCAGAGCTTACAGTTTGAAAGTTATGGTAGGTAATGAGTCTGAAGAGACAAGCAGGTCTTAAATTATGGAGGTTCTTGAATATTGCACAAAGAATCTAGGGCTTAATTCATAGACTTAGTCAATAAATGGAAGATATTATTATTAGTAGTGCTGTTAATGGGGCAATTGGTGCAGTGCCCCTCTTCTGGTAACTGATGTTGCTTACACAGGCTCGATTTCCTCATGCCTGTGGTATCACTGCAGTGGAGCGCTGGGTATTTTATTGCTCTCTCTGATGTTTCCCAGAAGAATAAAGTCATATGGTCTAAAGCTCTAAGCCATTCTTTATGCTGCCATCTTCTAGTTTTTGCTTTGTTTTTCCCCTACTCTAGCCTATCCTAAGCACAGAGATTAAAGCACAGGCTCTGGATAAGATTACCTGGCACTTAGACAAGGTTTGCTTGGTTGTTTTTCCTTTGCTTCAGTTTTTTCTATCAGCAAAATGGGGATAATAATAGTATGCCACTTCTTAAGGTTATTTTGAGGATGAAAGATTTGATATTATTAATAATACGTGTGTTATCATTAGAACCATCTTTATCCCCCAATAAATGCCCAGTAATCTTAATTGCTGTTAATGCCCTAAAATGTGTGGATCCTTCCACCCCCACTGTGAGTTGACCTTTGAACAACCTGAATCGGAACCACGTGGGTCCACTTACACAGACACTGTTTTCCTCCTCTGCCACCCTGCACAGCGAGGCCAACTACTGCTCTCTTCCTACTCCTCATCCTCCTCAACATAAAGATAATGAGGAGGAAGACCTTTATGATGATCCACTTCCACTTAATGGATGGCAAATATGCATTCTCATCTTTATAATTTTCTTCTTTTTTTTTATTGTTGGGGATTCATTGAGGGTACAAAGAACCAGGTTAACAATGATTGCATTGCTAGATAAAGTCCCTGTTATAATTATGCCCTGTCCCCAAGAGATGTGTCATACCTTGTGAACCATCACCTCCCTCCCTCCTTTCCTCACCCTGCCTTCCCTCTTTTTGCATCCCTTTCCCCCACCCCTATTTATCAATAGATATTGTTAAAATGTCTGTATTTCCCAAAGCAATCTACAGATTCAATGCCATTAATGCCACCCCTATTAAAATACCAACATCATACTTTCAAGACTTGGAAAAAAATAATTTTTTGTTTTGTATGGAACCAGAAAAAACTCCATATAGCTAAGGCAATTCTTAGCAATAAAAACAAAGCCAGGGGCATCTGCTTATCAGACTTTCAGCTATACTACAAGGCCATAGTGATCAAAACAGTATGGAAATGCACAAAAATACAGACATAGACGTCTGGAACTGAATAGGAAACCATGAGATGAAACTAACATCTTATAGCCACCTAATCTTTGATAAACCAAACAAGAATATATACTAGGGGAAAGAATCCCTAGTCAATAAATGGTGCTGAAAGAACTGGATATCTACAATTTTCTTAAGAATATTTTCTTTTCTCTAACTTACTTGATAAGAATAAAATATATATTGCATATGACACACAAAGTATGTATTAGTCAACTATTTATATTATCAAGAAGGTTTCTTATCAATAGTAGACTACTGGTACTTAGGTTTGGGGAGAGTCAAAAGTTATACATGCATTCTTGCCTGTGTGCAAGGGTGGTCCTCCTAAATGCCTGTGATGTTCAGGGGTAAATTGTATGTTCTTCAGAGGCTGTTGCTGCTATTCTTCAAACAGAGCACAGAGAAACAATGGCAAAGGACCAGGGCTTTCACCGCAAGGTGGAGCCACAATGTATTTAGAGGGGGATTTGATTCAAAGATGAGGGCGAAGGAGGACATGGGATAAGAAGGGGTTGGTTTTAAACATCATTTTAACAACAGGAATATTGTTTTACTTTGTGCATTTATTGTTACCATGATAAAAAATTTCTCAGTTTCTTCAAAAAAATGTAAGGTTTGAGAGGAGAAATGATGAAGACCAAAGTTTTTGTGGTGGAGATGGACTTGGAGTGCAGTAGAGTGACAGAGCTTTTAAGGACTTTAGAATCAGAACATCATTGTCAGAATCCCAACCAGAACTGACTTTAGTGTGTGTTCCCTGGACACGTCATCTAACCTTTGCATGTCTCATATGAAAAATAAGAATGTCTAGCATATTATTCTCCCAGGAGTTTGAGAATATAATAAGATATGTTTAAGTACTTTATAAGCTTTAGAAGAACATCCAAATTCTAGTTATTATTAGGGATGGGTTATGTTTGGATGGTAGAGAAGTAGATGAACAGTTCATTTGGACAAATAAGTGGATAAATGAGAAGATTTGGTTTACTGGGGACACAAAGAGGAAAGCAATTTCCCCAGAGCTTGTGACTACATTCTTTGAAGAGTGCACAGACCAATCAAGAAGATACACAGATGAGGGCCATGCCAAAACATTTTGTCAGTGACTATAAAAGACATACACTTGGGGATGGCTGTCTAGACCCTCAAGGGAATGGATTCTAAGTGGCAAGAAATGAAGATGATTAAGTGGCAAGAAGGAGTTTGAAGTTATTGCCTGTGAGTGATGAAATCAACCTCTTTTTTCTCATGCACACCTCTTGCCCAAAGGGATTTTTCTGTAATCCTGTCAGCAGAGCCCACATATGGCCCTATGAATGAAATTTGATGTATAGATATATAATGGGAAAATTAAGACTGATTGAGTAAGTTATTTATCTAAGCACAGAACTAATGACACTAGTGAATGTTGAATCACTTACAGGTCAAGGGTACTGGATTTGCTGTGGAGTTGTATAATGCAATAGAATACAGTGAGGTGTAAATACTTCAAGTATACATAGGTCAAAGAAAATGTAACAATATCAGAGCAACGTTTGAGGGTAGAATGGAGGATAGCATAGCGAAAGATCTTAAGGAGTAGAGTTTAAGAGAAGTTTGGAGACAGGTGGACTTGGGTTTTAAAGCTCTGCTCTGCTATTTGCTCACTATGAGAAGTTGGGCAAATTACTACTGTCTTTCTAAACCTCAATTTGTTCATCTGGGAAATGAGGCTAAAGGTGTTTATGTAATAAAGTTGTTTTAAAGACTACATAAAATAAAGAATGAAAAGTCTTGGCACCCTGTGTGTATTCAACAAACGTTAGCTGACACAAACTAAAAATAAAGACCAGAAGAAACAAATGCATATGAAACTTTAAAAACAAGAGAGAGAGCAAGTTAAAAGAATTTTTTTTAACCCTAGAAATACAGCACTGACTTTGGGGGGGCAGAGTGAAAGAGCAACTCATTCCTGACTCATTCAGAAACAATGTGCTAAGCATCTAATATGCTTCAGGGGCTTTCCTGTGGAAACTGGGATGGTGGGATTTGCCCTCAGTCTTTTAAGGAGTTCACATTTCAGGGAAAGATGTAGATAAAGAAAGTGGCTGTTTCAGTACCGCATTTTAAAGATAGGATCTTCTACTAGGTATATGTCCAGAAGACGAAAAATCACATTATAGCAAAGATATCTGTATCAGAGTGTTTATTGCTGCCCAATTCATAATTGCTAAGTCATGGAAAAAGCCCAAGTGCCTATCGATCCACGAATGGGTTAATCAATTGTGGTGTATGTACACCATGGAATAATACGCAGCCTTAAAGAAAGATGGAGACTTTACCTCTTTGATGTTTACATGGATGGAGCTGGAAAATATTCTTCTTAGCAAAGTATCCCAAGAATGGAAGAAAAATTATCCAATGTACTCAGCCCTACTGTGAAACTAATTTATAGCTTTCCTGTGAAAGCTATACCCCAATTACAGCACAACAACTGGGAAAAGGGGCAAGGGAGGGAAGGGGAGGGGGAAATGGGCAGAGGGAGAATATTTGGTGGGTCCGCACATACGGTGCCTCTCAGAAGGGTACAGGTGAAACTTACTGAATGTAGAATATAAATGTATCCACACAATAAAGAAGAAAATGCCATGAAAGCTATGTCAACCAGTTCAACGAAAATATTTCAAATTGTATATAAAACCAGCACATTGTACCCCATGATTGCATTTATGTACACAACCATGATTCAATAAAAATAAATAAATAAATAAATAAATAAATAAATAAATAAATAAACAAACAAACAAATAAATAAAGATAGGATCTTGCAGGAGCACAGAGGATGGTAGTGTCTACCCTGGCTGATTCAATGTGTTAATTTCCCCTGCTCTGTTCCTCAGCCTCACACTGATCACTGGAGAGGCAGCCACCAATTATGGGTGGATAACATCAATCCCATTGCACCCCAATACTGGCCCCTACCATGAGCATCTCTTTACTCTGTGCCTACTGAACCACCAGTTCCTATGGTGCCTTTGGCAATTTAGAAAAAAAAGCAACCCTTTCTCAATATAATGTGCATTTGTTTCTTGAAAGGGATTTTTAATATATTGATTAAAACAAATAAACATGACTTGGGGGCTGTATTTATCAAGAAGATTATTGTCTCAAATGTACAAATCTGTGACGTACCGTATGTGGGTGATGCCCTCTGGGCTCAGGGACCCTTATGCCCTGTCCACCTCACAATACCATGTCAATGGCCCGATTACTATTACTATTCACATTTATAGAAGAAGGAAATAGGGTCATACGCATGTAATATCAGACAGAGCAGAAATTAAATGCATGTTGGCCTGACTTCAAAGTCCCTGTTCTTTCTTATCTCTGAAATGTTGACTACTGAAAGTGTTAACTGCTTCTCTGATGACTTTTGTCCTTCTTTGCAAAGAAGAAACAATCTGAGTTTGCACGTTCCGGCCATCCTCTCTAAAAATGCACCAAGCTTCTTTGATTTATTGTGCTACAGCACTTCCAATTCATTAGGCATTCCCTCTCTTTAGTTTGTGTTTCAAAACTCATTATTCAACATTTATCTACACAATACCATATTTGCCATCCATTAGCTCTCTATTAGCCTGAGGTGCTCAAATGAGCAAATTCCTCCTTCATCAGAATGCATTGTGCCACATTATTTGTTGTTTCCTCATAATTTAGTAGCATCAGCAAATTTCCAAGCTTGGTTTTAAACATTGAGGCTGTGATATCGGTAATACAAATCATGCAAGATAATAGTTGAAATAAGCATCTTTATTTTCACCTCCATCAAGATGACACACAAATGCAGTGGCATTTTTATTGTTTTCCATATTCCATGAGTATTTTCCCTATTTTATACTCAATTCTGGAGAGTAAAGAGAGTATTCAAATAAGGAGTTCAAACTAGATATTTTTAAGATGAAATATCAGCAGTGGCCTAACAAGAGCTTTAATTTTTAATGTGACTATAGATGCACATCTCTCCTAAAAGAAAAGAGTCCATTACCTCACATGTGAACTTGAATCATCTTGTGTCTAATCATTCATATTCAGGCAATTTCTGAGAATCAAACATTTTTAATACCAAATCAGTCCTGAGTTTCCTTGGTTTCAACAATCATCACCACTCCAAAATGTAAGTCAAAAATCTGGACAGTGATCATAATAGGGATCATTCATTAGACACTGATCACGTGCTAGCCTCTCTTATAGGATTCATGCTGTACACTTAACATTTCTCATCCCAAGCTCTAGGGTATTTTTATCTCCATTTCACAAATAAAGACATGAGAGATAAGAAAGTTAAGGGATTTGCCAAATTTATATAGTGGAAACGTACTAGAATTAGATTCCCATGCAGCCTTATCTAGCTCCCAAGGCCATGGTCTAACCAATAAACAGTGCAGCTTCTTATATAATAACACTTCCAAAACAAAACACATGAGCATGTGTTCATGCAATGCACTTTTCATATGGAGTACTTAGAGGTATGTCTCCTATGCCTCAAAGTTGTAAAATGGGTATTTCAACAAACAAAGGATTTGTTGCAAATTTGCAGACCCTGATTTGATGAGTAACTGTGAACTTTTCTCCGCACTGGGCACTAACTAGGAAGCCCAAAGCAAAGGTCACCATCTACTGTTAATTTTGCTATTGGCATTATTTTTTCCCTTGTTTTTGTACCCTGTGATTTTATCATTTACTTACTTCTTATGGGCTATTTGTATTTTGGTGCCTTACCTCAAAAAATGTGCAGACAAAGGCAGTGCACATTTGTTTCAATAAGTAATGAGGACAGATGCAGAGGTGAGGGAATTAGTCCTGGTGCCTCTGTCTTCATGGCCCTTCATGAGTACCATTTTGGATTTTAAATAGGTAAGGAAAAACTTTTGACAACTGGCAAGTATCTAAGACATTGAACTGTGGCAAGGAGAAAATGTGGGGAAATCTGAGGTCTAGCCCAGTTCTGTCACTCCAGCTTGGGGGTTCTTGAGCATCTCATTAAACCTTTCTGTATTTTGTCACCTGGTCTATACGATGAAAGGATTGAACTAGCCAACTAGGGTCTTTGGGCAAAATTTGACTCATGGCCTGTGTTTGTACAGCCCGCAAAGCTGGGAATGCTTTGTTAAGTTTTAAAGTCTTTTAAGCAGCAGCAGCAAGTGGAGAAAGAATAGTAGGAGAGGACAAGGAGCAGCAACCAGGATGACATGTGGCCCACAAAGCCTAAAGAATATCATCTCTCATTCTTTTTTTTTTTTTGAGATAGAGCCTCAAGCTGTCACTGTGGGTAGAGTGCTGTGGCATCACAGCTCACAGCAACCTCCAATTCCTGGGCTCAAGCGAGTCTCCTGCCTCTGCCTCCCAAGTAGCTGGGACTACAGGTGCCCGCCACAACGCCTGACCATTTTTTGGTTGCAGCCGTCATTGTTGTTTGGCAGGACCAGGCTGGATTTGAAGCCACCAGCTCAGGTGTACGTGGCTGGCACCTTAGCCTGTTGAGCCACAGGCGCTGAGCCTCATCTCTCATTCTTTATGAAGCTTGCCAACACTTGAACTCATGGATAGCTGCCATCTTTTTAAGATCTCAGTTTCTTCCACATAGTTCCATGACTCTGAGTTTACTCTGATAGACTGTTGACCCCAGATAGGTCCCTTAACCTTCCTGTATCTTAGTTTTCCTTCCCTCTATCATGGGTATAATATTATGGGTATAGCCCTTATAATAGGGCTATTATAAATACCAGAAAATGATTGTAGAATTAAAAGGAAAAGGAGGGGGATATTCCAAAAGCATAATATTATAAGAAGATAGAAGGGCATCTGAAGGGATAAGGGAAATATCATCTATCCAAGTTCAAAAGAACATCAACCTAAATTGGCATGAAGATGGCACAGATGCCAAGGATATGCCATATGCAAAGCAGAAGGCTCGACATTCCCCAGAAATTTCAGGTAGCTTGTACTTGACCTATTTTGGGTTTTCTATCCAGCCAGCTGGCTCAGCAAATGCCATCTGCAGTACCATAGGCACAGACTGCTCTGAGCTGCTTTTTACCTAAGAATCTCGGTGCAGTGAGCTTGTTACTGGACTTTAGGAATTGAGAACGTCTGATCAATTTTAGGGTCCAGTTCAAATGTTTTCCTTCAAGCTTGTGTGTGATCCCTGCAGAAATACATCAGGGCTCCTGGGTTAAACTCATCTTTCTACTTGTCTGTGCTTTCTTCTTCCTTTGAAAGCACAGTTATAAGCCCACATCTATTGGGACCTTATTATGGGCCAGATGCTTTACATATTTTATCTCATTTTATTTTCCCACCAATCCTGTGAAGTAATTCACACATTTTCACTGTCATGATGATGAAATTGAGTTTCATAGGAGCAAAATAACATTCCCAGAGTCACAAACCAGCAAGTGACGAGGTCAAAACTGCAAGCTTCTTCTCCACTATGCCGCTTCCCAGGTTCTAAGCAATCACCAAGTTTGAGCTATGCAACTCCTTTCTCTCTCCTTCCCTCACATTCCCTCCATCACCCAGATCTGGGAAATAACCATTCAGAGCATCAGTCTTTCCAGTCCTACTGTCTTTAATTAAATTTGTTCCCATATAACGTGCCCCAGCCCAAGGGGTTCTCCTTCACAGATGCCACTCTTGTACTCTGATCCATTCTGCCTCTCAGCAGAATGTACATTCCCCTATTTATGAGCTCACTCTGCCATGGGGACTTCATTTATCTCACAAATGTATCTCATCTGGTTTCTGCCTTTGGGGGAATTCTCTTTGTGCCTTTTGCCAGGTCCCATGTTTTCCTTTCTCCACACATCAAGATCTTAAACATCTCTAATCTCTACCTTTTCCTATAGTAAATCGCTTCTCTTCCCTTTTTTTTCTTTTTTTTTTCTTTTAATTTCTATAGCATGCATTATTTTTACTTTTTTATTTCATTTTTTATTAAATCATAAACACATAGATCATGTATACATTAATGCATTTATGGGGTAAAATGTACAATGTAATATAGAATTAGGAACACTTACATCACACAGGTTAATATATACCTTATCTTGTTTACTTAATTATTGTGTTAAGATATTTATAATCTATACTAATAGATATAACATGTACCCTGGCATTATGCACCATAGGTGTGATTCCACCATTCACTCTCCCTCGATCTGAACTCCCCCTTCCACTCCCATCTTCCTCTTCTCCCTCCTTCATCTTGGGTCATCATGGTGATCTATTCTTCATATGAAAGTGTGAGTGATTGTAAGTTGCTTTCATAATAGTACTGAGTATAGTAGATATTTTTTCTTCCATTCTTGAGATACTTTACTAAGTAGGATATGTTCCAGTTCCATCCATGTAAACATAAAAGAGATAAAGGTTCCATCTTTTTTGAGGCTGCATAATATTCCATGGTATATCACAATTTATTAATCCATTCATGGGTCGATGGGCACTTGGGTTTCTTCCATGACTTGGCTATTATGAATTGAGCTGCAATGAACAATCTAGTGCAAGTATCTTTGTTATGAAGTGATTTTTGGTCTTTTGGATATACACCTAGTAGAGGAATTGCAGGATCAAATGGCAGGTCTACATTTAGATCCCTGAGTATTCTCCATACTTCTTTCCAAAAGGGACGTATTATCTTGCACTCCCACCAGCAATGCACAAGTGTTCCCTTTTCTCCACATCCACGCCAAAACCTGTAGTTTGGGGATTTTGTTATTAGAGTCACTCTGATGGGAGTTAGATGATATATCAAAGTGGTCTTGATTTACAATTCTCTGATGATTAAAGATGATGAGCATTTTTTCAAGTGTCTGTAGGATCATGTGCCTATCATCTTCAAAGAAGCTTCTGTTCAAGTCCCTTGTCCACAATGAAATGAAATTACTTGTTCTTTTCTTATTAATAAGTTTTGAGTTCTCTGCGGATTCTGATTATCAAACCTTTGTCAGAAGCATAACCTGCAAATATCCTCTCCCATTCTGAGGGATGTCTACTTGCTTTAGTTATTGTGTTCTTGGCTGTGCAGAAGCTTGTTAGTTTGATCAGATCCCAGTAATGTATTTTTGGTATTGCTTCAATTGCCTGGGTAGTCCTCCTCATAAAGTGTTCTCCCAGGCCAATTTCTTCAAGTGTTTCTCCTGTACTCTCTCCAAGAATCTCTATAGTTTCGTGTCTTAAGTTTAAATCTTTTATCCTGTGGCAGTCAATTTTTGATAATGGTGAAAGTTGTGGGTCCAGTTTCAGTCTTCTACAAGTCACCAGCCAATTCAATAAGAACCATTAGTTAAATAAAGCATCTTCCCCCAATTTATATTTTTGATAAGCTTATCAAAAATCAAATGACAATAAGTGTCTAGGTTCATCTCTTGGTTCTCAATTCTGTTCCATACATCTACCTCTCTATTATTGTGCCAATACTATTCAATTTTGATCACGATAGATTATAGTACAGTTTGAAGTCTGGTAGCATGATTCCTCCTGATTTGTTTTTATTTCTGAGTAATGTCTTGGCTATTCAAGCTTGTTTTCTATTTCCATAGAAAACAAAGTTCTATTTCTTCCAATCTTTAAAGTACGATGGTGGTGCTTTGATTGGAATTGCATTGAATTTGTAAATTGCTTTGGGTAATATGAACATTTTAACAATGTTGATTCTTCCTAGCCATGAGCATGGCATGTTTTTCCTTTTGTTGACATCTTCAGTTATTTCTTCTCTCAGAGATTCATGATTCTCTTTATAGAGATCTTTCACATCTTTGTTAGGCAAATTCCCAAATATTTCATCTTCTTTGGCACAACTGTAAGGGAATGTAGTCCTTGACAGTTTTTTCCTTTGACTATTATTGGTATTTATAAAAGCTACTGATTTGTGAGTGCTGATTTTGTATCCTGAGATGCTACTGTATTCCTTGATCACTTCTAAGAGTTTTGTGGTTGAGTCCCTAAGGTTTTCCAGGTATAAAATCATATCATCTGTGAAGAGTGAAAGTTTTATCTCCTCTGACTCTGTTTGTATACACTTGATAGCCTTCTCTTGCTTGATTGCAATGATTAAGGAACATTCCATTACAATGTTAGGAAGTAGTGGAGACAATGGGCAACTGTTCTTGGTTCCTGATCTGAGTGGGAATGTTTTCAATTTTACTCCATTCAGTATGATATTGGCTGTGGGTTTGCTGTAGATGGCCTCAATCAGTTTAAGAAAATCCCTTCTATACCAATTTTCTTCAGTGTTCTGATCATGAAAGGATGCTGGAGAGCTATTGTCAAAAGATTTTTCTGCATTTATTGAGATAATCATATGGTCTTTGTTTTTTAGTTTGTTTATGTGATGTATTATATTTATAGATTTACACAAATTGAACCAACCTGAAACCCTGTGATAAAACCCACTTGGTCATGGTGTATAATTTGTTTGATGTGTTGCTGGATTCTGTTTGCTAGAATCTTAGTGAATATGTTTGCATCTATGTTCATTAACGATATTGGTGTATAGTTTTCTTTTCTTGCTAGGTCTTTTCCTGATTTGGGGATCAGGGTGATATTTGCTTCATAGAATGTGTTGGAAAGTATTCCTTCCTTTTTGATGTTTTGGAAAAGGTTAAGTAATATAGGTACTAGTTCCTCTTTAAAGGTTTGGTAGAATTCTGACGTGAAGCCATCTGGTCCCAGACTTTTCTTTTTTGGGAGATTTAGTATAGTTGACTATTTCAGTACTTGATATAGGTCTGTTCAGTATTTTCAATTCTTTATGATTAAGTCTAGGAAGTTGGCGTGCATCCAAATATTGGTCATTTTCTTTAATATATTCATATTTCTGAGGATAAAGTTTTTTATAGTATTCATTAAGGATTTTTCGAATTTTTGAGGTGTCTGTTGTTATTTTGCCTTTGTCATTTCTGATTGATGATACTACGGATTTTATTTTTCTATTTTTGGTTAGGTTGGCAAAAGGTTTATCAATTGGAATTGGAATTTTTCAAAAAACCAACTTTTTGATTCATTGATATTTTGAATAATCTTTTTGTTTTCAATTTCATTTAATTTTGGCCTAATTTTAGTTGTTTCTTTTCTTCTACTTGGGTGGGGGTTGGAATGTTCTTCCTTTTCCAGTTGTTTAAGATGTCCCATTAAGTTATTGACTTCCTCTCTTTCTGTCTCTTGAGGAAGGCTTGCAATGCTATAAATTTCCCTCCTAGGACTGCCTTTGCAGTATCCTACAGGTTCTGATAAATCATGTCTTCCTTACTGTTTTGTTCCAAAAATGTGGCAATTTCCTTCTTAAACTCATCTATGACACAGCTACAATTCAGCATAAGGTTATTTAGTTTCCATGTCTTTGTATGACTATGCAGATACCTGTTGTTGGTGAGTTCAACTTTTATTGCATGATGATCCGAGAAAATACAAGGAATAATTTCTATACTTTTAAATTTGCTGAGGTTAGTCTTGTGACCTAAGATGTGATCAATTTTGAAGTATGTTCCATTGGCTAATGTGAAGAATGTGTATTCAGTTTTGTTAGGATGAAATGTTCTATGGATGTCTGTTAAATTCAATTGTTGTACAGTGAAGTTTAAGTCCAAAATTTCTTTGCTGAGTTTCTTCTTGGAGGTGCTATTCAGCACTGTCAAAGAGGTGTTAAGATCTCCAACTATTATGGTGCTGGAAGATATTAAATTGCTCATGTCTGTTAGGGTCTCCTAAATTGATGAGCATTCTAGTTGGGTGCATACATGTTAATAATTGACATCTCATCATGTTGAGTGTTTCCCTTAACAAATACGAAGTGACTATTCTTGTCTTTCCTTACTTTTGTTGGCTTAAGCCTAGTGTATCTACAAATAAAATTGCCACCCCTGCTTTTGTCTGATTTCTGTTTGCCTGAATTACAGATGCCTATCCCTTCACTCTAAGTCTATCTATATTTATCCTTTAAGGTCAGATGAGATTCTTATATGCAGCGTATATGTGGCCTGAGTTTTTGTATCCAGTCAGCCAAGCTGTGCCTTTTAAGAGGACAGGTTAAGCCATTCACATTGATTAAGAATATTGATAAGCCTGGTAGTATTTTGGGTGTCAAGTTTTTTGAAAACGTCAGTGGACATTTTGAATCTTTTCACCACTGTGGAAATTGGGTTTTGGTCAAGAATTTTAGAGTGAGTTTACTTTGGTGGTAGAGAATTGTGCTGGTCATTATGGAGGATGGGTCTGAGGATATCCTGAAGAGCTGGTTTAGTTATGGAAAATTTCTTCAATGTGTGTATGTCATTAAAGTATTTAACTTCTCCATCATAAATGAAGTTCAGTTTAGCTGGAGACAGGACCCTGGACTGAAAGTTGTTTTGTTTTAGGAGATTTAGGTCAATGACCATCCTCTTCTGGCTTGAAAAGTTTCATCAGAAAGATCTGCAGTCATTCTAATATTCTTCCCCTTGTAGGTTATGATTGTCTTACATCTGGCTGCTTACAAGAATTTCTCCTTCATATTAACTTTGATGAAGTTAATTACAATGTGTCTAGAAGATGCTTTATTTAGGTTTGGTCTTGCTGGGGTTTTGAAACTTTCTGCTATCTGAATTTCAGTATCTCTTGCCATGCTTGGGAAGTTCTCCTCAAATATCTCTTGGAATAGAGTATCTGTGCCTTTTGGACCATCTTCTTCTCCTTCAGGGATTCCTATAAGGTAAATGTTTGCTCTTTTGGAGTGGTCCTACAATTCTCTCAGGGGATGATCTTTTTTTGGTCTTCACTTCTCTTCCTCTTAGAGTGCTTGGGAGAGTTCAAAAGCTTTGTCTTCAACGTCAGAGATCCTTTCTTTTGCTTGTTCAATTCTGTTACTCAGGGATTCTACTGTATTTCTCAGATCTTTGAGGGCTGCAATTTCTTGCCTCAATGTGTCAAAATCTTTGATGATTCTGTCTTTGAATTTATTGAGTTCTTGAGACAAGTTTTGAATTGCTCCTTGAATTTCTAATTCCATCTTTACCTCCATTCTGTTAATCTTATTTGCAATTCAAACTCTTAATTCAATTTTTGACATCTCAGTCATTTGTTTATGAATGGGATCTTCTGTTGTGTCTCCTTTGTCATTCCTTAGGGGAACTGATACGCTCTGATTATTCATGCTGCCAGAGTTTTTCTGCTGATTCTGCCCCTTGATTATTTTTCACCATTTGGCTAGAGAGGCTGGTAAGATGAAATTGAATTGAGGGCTCCTGGAGTTGTAATTAACTAGCTCTTTGCCAAAGAATTGGGACTGATTGCAGCTTTTGCCTTAGAGCTTTACAAAGGTTCTATTCAGAACTACTGCCCGGAAACTTTGGGCATCTGCTTGGTGTGGCGGGGCTCTATGGCCCTGACCAATATTCAGCTAGTCTCTGTCCAATCCTAGTGAATCAGTGGCTTTGGGCTGAAATCTCAGCTGTGAAGATATATAAACAGCTAAGACACACCATACCCCCCCATAGGTGACAACTGGAAGGGGAGAATCCCATACTCCCACAACAACAAAGCCAGGATACAACCTTGATGTGTCTGTGGGTGATTGGCCCAGGTCAAGAGTTCCAAACCAATCGTGCAAGTCAACACAAACACCAATCAGGTGGGAGACCAAAGGTCTTCAGTATCTAGCCATCAGGGGTCCACTGGCAGCTCAATTTGACCCCAGGGGGAGGGACCATGGAGCTGCCACCACTGTCAGGGGCAGTGCTGCCAGTCTAGGGTACTGCTGTTTGCAGGTGTGGTATCCAGAGAGGAGCTGGAGGACATTGCAACCAGTGGGAAGGCTCACGGGAGCCAGACAGGGAACTGGAGGGCAGAGCCACTGATCCCCGGCCTCGGGTGGCAGAAGCCTTGTGGACACCACCAGAGGGTGGTGTCGTGGGCCTTGGGGGTCTCAGGAGTGGCAGGAGCTGTGCAGGAGTCACCAGCCACAGGAGCCAAGCAGGAGTCCCTGTGCACATTCCACAGTTCACAGAAGCGGGGCAGGCGTTGCTGTCCACAGGCCACGGCGGTGGCCAGGTGGAGTTCACTGGCTGTGGGCTGCTGGTCTCAGGAGCTGGACGGGAGTCACCTTCTGTGGGCTGCATGGGTCACATGAGCCAGGCAGGGAACTGGAGGGCAGAGCCACTGATCCCCAGCCTTGGGTGGCAGGAGCCTTGTGGGAAGCCAGAGGCTGGAGTTGCAGACCTCAGGGATCTCAGGGGTTGCAGAAGCCGTTCAGGAGTTGCCAGTCACAGGATCCAGGTGGGAGTCCCTGGGCACAGTCCATGGGTCACTGGGGCCTGGTGGGGTTCACCGGCCATAGGCCGCTGGTCTCAGGAGCTAGAGGGAGTCACCTGCTGTGGGCTGCATGGGTCACAGGAGGCAGACAGGAGTCACCACTACAGCCACAAATCACAGGATCCCCATGGGGAGCCAAGCTGTCCACCATGGGTTGCCCAGCCTGGGAGTGACGGGCTGCAGCTCCCAGTGCTTGATAGTGCAGGACTCAAGCTATGCTCTTTTCAATACGGGGCAAGTCTCTCTCCCCTTGTGACTCCCTGCCTCTATTAAAGTTACAGTTTCAGGGCAACTGTCCCACAGCTCATGAAGTGCCCCACCCTAGCTAAAAATCTGCCAAACGCTCTGGATTCTGGAGGAAGTAGTCTTCCAGAGAGCCAGGAGAGGGGTGGAGGAGTGGAGGGGTTCAGGAAGGTAGGGAGAATATTAGAACAACTTTTGGCTCAGGCAAGAGACTGCTTCGGCTTGCAGTGGTATTTCTCCTTGGAGGGACTCCCAGCCCTGTTGTTATCTCCCCTTTGGTGAAACAGAAGGTCATTTGTTCTCTCCTTGCCTCAAGCCACTCTCCTGGGGGGAGGAGGGCAAGGATTCCTGTCCTCTTTGGGATGGATTTTGTATCTAAAATTTGTTTCCTTGGGGTCCCAGTTTATTGCAGAAGGAGTGATGTGAACTTATCACTCCTCTCTCTCAGCTCAGCTTCTGATATTCTGCTTTATTGGGTTATTTCTGGCCATTATTTCTCCCTCTGGATGGGAACCTCTGCTGAAAGCTGGCTTCAGTTGGCCATATTGCCTCCCTGTCTCGCAATACTTTTAAGCTCTTACTGGTTATTGAACTCAATGGGCTGGATGTATTTGACAGAGTGCAAATTTTGTTCCAAACTCCATTTGAATCCTTGTTCTTTCAGTTAGTGTGAAGCATTCAGCTGGGTTATTCAATATCTCAAATTCTCAGATTGCTCATATGTAAAAATTGGGGATGATAATATGGGTTTTAAGGATTTTTGGAGGATAACATATAAAACTGTCTCATTTAATGGTTAATACATGTAGACACTCTGTGCCTAATTCCTTCCTCTATTTTTTAAAGCTACCACTGTGATTGTATAATACACCCTCTGCAAGCCAGGGTCCTGTCTTATAGTTTTATATTGTTTCTCTTCATTTCTTCCATAAAAACTGTGTATTTCAAGTACAAGATAAGTACCATGAAGTAAGGAACTATGCATTTTGTTTCACATTTAGTTATTTTAGCTTTCAGAATTTTATTATACATATAGGAACTATTAATAAATAACAACTACTTGATATTGCTTAATTAGAATCTCCCTGGTAATGAGATAATTCAGTGGTTTTACCTTCAACTCCAGCTGAAGTAATCAATAAAATCCCATGAAAACATTTGCCCTCCATGTTATTTTGTAGGTTTTGGCAGTGTTTTATAAGTTTTATTTATTTTTGTTGAAAGAAAACTAATATCCTCACCCAAAGTAATTAGCTTGTATTATTATTTTTTTTTGAGAAAGGTCAGAAAAATTAGATCATGCTAAGACTGATTATTTGTGTAATTTTGTAATCATCTTCAGTTATTTTCAATGTAAGCAGTATGATTTTTCTAAATAAAGGATTATTAAATCAGGAAATAGTTTCTCAGAAATACAATATTTTTGCTGCATATGCTTCCTTTTCCTTATCATACATTGACTCAATTTTGTTTCTCGTGGCCTACTAGGTAATGGCCAATTCAGGTACTAGGCATGAAAAGATGAAAAGATTTAGTACTTTCTGTCAATGATCCCACTCTCAGGGGGAAAAAAAACATCATATAGAGAAGCCAAAGTAATTTTAAGTGATGGTCATAATGACACATGGGCACATTTGACTCTGGGTATGTTTCACAGACCAGAGGCTGGGACAAATAATGGGTGGCGGGGCAGGGCATTCCAGACATCCATTGCCTTTGTAAACACTCTGCTATCACTTTAGTGCTGTTATCAACTAACATGCATTCAACTCAATAATGCATAAATTAATTCATTGTCTCCTTAGTGTAGCAGGAAGTACAACATGAAGTGAGATCTCAATGGAGGAATTTACAATTCAAGCCCAAATCATTATCTTTTCCTGTAAATCAAATAAACTATTTTTATTCTAAATTTTATAATTTTCATTTAATAATTTCTCCTCTAACCAACTTCACATGGGTGTCTAACATTTTAAAAATATTTCCCTTAAACTGCTTTGCAAAGATTTTGCTAACCTGAAAATAGCAGAAATAGCAGAGAACATTGAAGAAGAGGATAAGGCATAGCAGAGCTGGCGAGTTAGCCACATGTAGAGCCCAGATTCCAGCTTGTTCTTGTTCTACTTGCATGACCTGGAGCAAGTTTCTTAAGCTTTCTAAGACCTGGGAACTCATTTTTAAAATTTGAAGAACACTAGGAGAGTAGTAAAAATATAAAATGAGATGCTGCAAGTCAAATACCCAATGCAAAGTGTCCCAAGAAAATGTTTGGTTTCTCTTTTTATCCTTAAAACAATGATGGGTGTCTTCAGTTTCTAAGAAAATGGAGTAGACATGGCTTGTACTTATTCCACCTACTAGGAGTTGCTGATATTATAACTAAAACAAGCATGTGATGACTGTAGAAACTGTAGATAACAAAGCTGACTGGCTAGGAAGCTCAGAACCTGAGGAATGGTACAGTGGCAAGGGCCTCAAACTTTCTTTTTGCCTCATATATCTCAAACTTAGAGCAAAAGAAACTCTGATGAGAGTAGACAATAAATGTCCAAATCCAACCCTGTTCTCTCTTGGAAAGGGGCCAGGAAAGAACAATATAGAAATATTGAGAACTTAAAAATAATTGATTTGTCTAACAAAAAAATATATATATATATACATATATATATATTTATATATATATACCCATATCTCTATTCATCAAAAGCTAAGAAAGGACGCTGTACTTCCACATCATAAGACTGCAATGAGGCACTTGGGCATTGTCAAAGAAGTCCAAGTAGAGAGTCAGGACTTTGAACCCCCTGGCAGGAAAAAGCTTCCTAGCCACAAGTTTAACACAGACCACATGGAGAGTCAGGATTTTTATCCTAGCTCAGCAGTAATGAGGAACCTACCCACAAGTCAGGGTTGCCAATGAAGACTGCATAGAAAACCCAGAATTATATACCCATAAGTCAGTTATGAAGTGGTCTTTCCTACATTGACTGTTAGAATAGTGTTAAAATAATCCAATTAAAATAGGACAACTTGAATAATTTCCAGAATCTCACATATAGTAAAATAATATGAAAATATACAAGTCTGAAGTTAAATTATTTATTATGTTAAAAACTAAGAAGATCTTGGAATGAAACATTAATGAGCGCTGATATCAACATGAAAGATATAAGACTTATCCAACAAAGATCTTTGAAAGCCATAATAAAATGCTTCAAAAATCAATCATAAACACAAGTGAATCTTGAAAACTTAGGAAACCTTACCAAAGAAACAGTGCCCTAAAATAAAAGGAAGACATAAAGAAGAATCAAATGAAGATATTTAAACTAAAAAAAACAGTATCAAGGGATAAGCTCAATAGCCAAGAAAGAGGGCAGGTGAAATAATCAGAGAACTATTGGAAAAAACAGCAAGTAATGAACTAAAAAAATTAGTAGCTTCAATGATCTGGGATAAATAACAAAAGTTGTAAAGTTTATTTCATTAGAATCCTAGTAGAGAAAAAGGAGGGTAGGATTGAAAGAACTTAAAGGTTGAAAACTTCCCACATTAACAGAAGACATAAACTTATAGCTTCAAGAAGTTAGCAAACAGTGGGTAAGATAGACCCCAAAATATCTGTACAAAGACACATTATAATTACACTTCAAATAATTAAAGACAAAAATTCTTAAAGCAGACATAAAAAATGATATCTTATCCAAAAAAGACAAAAATACAAAGTTGATTGATAGAGGGTTCCTCATAAGGAACCATGGTGGCCAGAAAAAAAGGGACGCAAAATTTTTAATGTGCTTAGGAAAAACACTTCCAAGCACAACTCTATATCCTCGGAAAAAATATCCTTCAAGAATAAAGAGAAAATGAATATATTTTCAAATGTGAGGGGAAAAAAATCCAAGAATACTTGTAACCAGCAGACTCACGCTAACATAATGGTTATACTACGTTATGTTAATAGGAAGAAAAGATAAAAGGGAAGTTTTAAATATCAGTAAGAAAAAAGAAGCACAGTAATAAAAAATATGAATAGAGAGACTGAGTGTGGTGGTTAATACCTGTGATCCCAGTACTTGGGGAGCCAAAGCAGGTGGATTACCTGAACTCACAGATTCGAGATCAGCCTGAGCCCAGAGCAAGACCTCGTCTCTAAAAATAGCTGAGTGCTGTGGTCAGCACCTGTAGTACCAGCAACTTGGGAGGCTGAGGGAAGAGAATAACTTAAGCCCAAGACTTTGAGGTTACCGTGAGCTATGACACCACAACACTTTACCAAAGACAACAAAGAGAGACTCCGTTGCAAAAGAAAAAAAATAGATACAATAAGTTTTTTTTCTCTTCTTAAATTTTCTAGATTATGTTTGACATAATAGAGCAAAAATTATTACACTATCAATGTAGTTCTAACTAAATTCAGAGGAAATGCTTAACAATTACATTGTAAAAGGGGGAGAATAAAGAGACATAAAAGGAAGTAAGTTTTCTATAATTTACTCAAATCAGTAAAATGACGATACAGTAGACTGTGATAAATTATTTATATATAATGTAATACCAAACAAGTACTAATAAAGCTAAATAAAGAAACACCCTCAAAAGCACTATAGATGACAAAATAGAATTCTAACTGAATGTTCAAGTAATCCTCCACAGGGCTAGAAAAAGAAAACAGAAAAAAAAAAAACACAACACAGAGAGAATACAGACTACAAAATAATAAATTTAAGTCCTAATATATCAATATTAAAACAACATATAAAGGGCATAAGTGAACTAATTAAAGAAAAAGGAATTATCGGGCTGGATTACAAACCATGACCAAACTATCTGTTGTTTACAAAAACCTACTACAAATATAGCAAAAAAAGCAGGTTGAAGTAAGAGGAAGGAAAATTATGTCATGGACGTATTAATCAAATGAAAACAGGAGTTGCTATATTAGGCTAAAGAGTAGAGACTAGAGATGAACATTATGTAATGATTAAAGGGTCAATATGCCAGAAAGTCATAGCAATCATGAAAGTGTATGCATCAAACAACAAAGCTGAAAAACATAAACATCAGATAAATACTGATAGACCTGAATAGAGACTAGACATCGCCACAGTTATGACTGAGGAATTCAACATTGTTCTCTGTGTGATTGATACAACAACCAGGGACAATACTTATGGAAAAACCTCAGCAACGCTATCAGCGATCACTCTCATCAACCACGGCCAAATGTACATTCTTTTTAAGTTCCCATTGAAGATATGTCAAGATAGAGCATATGCTGAGCCACAAAATAAGCCTCAAACAATTTAAATTAAATCAAGTAATGTATGCTTTTTGGCCACAATAGAGTATCACCAGTTGTTAACAAAAGAAAAAATAGAAAAAAAAAATCTGAACACTTGGAAGCTAAACTGTACATTTCAAGGTAATAAACTGGGCCAAAGACAAAGGTTTGGGGGAAATAATAATAATAATAATAATAATAATAATAAAGAAAGCATTGAACTAATTGAAACTATAAATACAATATATCAAAATTCATGGCATATGTTTAAAGTAATGCTGAATGAAATTTATGGGATTAATTGCATGCACTAGAAAAGAGTTCAACTAAATAATCTAAGATTCAAATTTAATAATTTAGAAAAAGGAGAAATGAAGGCAGAGGGAAAGCAAGAGTCAATGAAATGGAATAAAAACAGAGAAAATGCAATGAAGCAAAGAGCTTATTATTTTTTAAAAATAAATAAGATTGACAAAACTCTAGCAAAACTGACAAGAGAGAGAAGACCCACTACCAGGAATGAAATAAAGGAGAAGCTGACCCACATAGAAGGATAATAAGGGAAGGCCACAAACAGCTGTTTCTCATAAATCTACAGCTGGCAAAATTGTCACTTCCTTAAAAGACCCAAACTACTACAACTCAGCAAAAATCAAATAAATAATGTGGATAGCCCTGTCACTATTAAGGGAGGTTGAATTCATAAGTTATAAAACTTTCCCCAAAAAAGAAATTTTCTGGGCTCAGTTTCATTGGCGAATACAACCAAGTAAAAAAGGTTTAATTAACACCAATTCTAAAGAAACTCTTCTGGAAAATAGAGAAATAAAGAAGGAGGACTATTTCACAATTTATTTAATGAACATATATATATATATGTATATGTGTGTGTGTGTTTATATCATATATATAGATAACAGTGTCTGCATATATATATATATATATATATATATAGATATATATATACACATCTCTATGTTTATCAAACATAGTCCCTCATCTTCATGTATACAGATGCAAAAATTTTTAATATTTAAAAGTAGAATTCAGCATTATGTATATAAATGTAATTAAATATTAACACTAAGGGATGTTAAACTGGTTAAATACTTGAAAATCTTTCAAGGTAAATTACCATGTTAATAGGCTGAAGAAGAGAAATTTCACTCTAGTATCAAGCAATGCAGTAAAAGAATTTGATAAAAGTCAATACTCATTCATTATAAAGAGCTCTCAGGAAACTAAAAATAGAAAGGAACTGTTCCACTTTAATAAATGGCATCTAAAACCAACTGTGTTTTTTATACTTAATTATACTTAAGTTATACTTCATGGTGAAAAACTTAATACTTTTCTTCTAAGATGAAAAACAAAGCAAAAAGTACCACTCTTCCTCAATATAGTGCTAGAAGTTATAGATAGCCAGTTCAATAAGACAGGAATCTGCAAGAAGATTTTCAGAATTAATATATGATACCAAAAAGGTTTCAGAATTCAAGTTAAAAATAAAATGTCTGTTGTATGCTATATAATAGCAATAAATGCATATGAAAATGAAATAAAGTATCATTTGTAGTCATTGAGAAAAGAAGTACTTAAATCTAAATCCAAACAAAACATGGGCAGGACTTACATATCAAAAACTATAAAATGCTGATGAAATAAATCAAATATCTATATAAATAGAGAGCACACAGTGTTCATGGATTGAAAAGTTCACTGTAGAATAAATGTTCATTGTTCCTAAATTAATACACGGGTTTAACACAAGACTTACCCAATTTCCAACAAAATATTTTTGTGTGCTGATACGATTATTCTAAAATGTATATAGAGAGGTAAATAAGCCAGAATAGCTAAAACAACTTGTAAAAATGAGAAGAAAGAAAGAGGAATTAGTCTTCTCAATTTTTATACTTGCTGTAGCGACCTTTATCAGGACTGCGATACTGGTGGAAAGCTAGACATATAGATCATAGATCAAAGAAACAGAAAGTGGATTTAGAAATAAACCCACACAAGCATAAACAACTAAATTTCGACAACCACTAGAAAGAAATTCAATGGATAAAAGATAACCTTTTAAAACTATAAATGTTTTAGGAAAAAAAAAAGGCAGAAAAATCTTTGGCATCCAATACATGGAACCAGATAAAGAGTGCATAATTCATAAAGATAAATTGGATTTCATCTGAATTTAAAACTTTTGCTCTTTCAAAGACATTCTTAATGAGATTGAAATACAGTTACTGAATTGGAGAAAGTATCTTTTAAACTATATATCCAACTAAGGAATATATCTAGTATCAATAAATAACCCTCAAAATTCAACAGTAAGTAAAAATCCGATATTGGGCAAAAGACATAAAGAGAAATTTTACCAGACAAGATAATCAGATGATAAATAAGTGCATGAAAGATGTCAAACATCATCAATCAGTGGGGAAATGCAACACCACAATGAGATATCACCGTAAAACTATCAGAATCTCTGAAATTAAAAAATATTGACAATCCCAAAAGCTCTGCAGGATGTGGAGAAACTGGATCACTCATTCGTTGCTGGTGGAATAGAAAATGGCATAGACGATTGGAATGTAGCTTGGCAGGTTCTTTATTTTATTTTTATTTTTTTCAGACACAGACTTACTTTGTCACCCTTAGTAGAATGTGGTGGTGTTACAGCTCACAGCAACTTCATGCTTTTGGGCTCAAGTGATTCTCTTGCCTCAGTCTCCTGAGTAGCTGGGACTACAGGCACCCGCCACAACGCCCAGCTATTCTTAGAGGTGGGGTCTCGTTCTTGCTCAAGCTGCTGTCAAAACCATGAGCTCAGGCAATCCATAGACTAGGCCTCCCAGAGTGCTAGCATTACAGGCCTGAGACACAGCTCCCGGCCTTGGCATGTTCTTTATAAAGCAGGCATGCCATTCCCATATGACCCAATGATTGTACTTCTTGATATTCATTTCAGATAAATGAAAAATTGTATTCATATAAAAATTTGTATATCAATTTCACGTCTTTATTTGTAATAGCTCTAAACCAGAAACAAACCAATTCTCCTTTGCAAAGTTAATGGTTAAACTGTGGTACATTCATCCCACAAAAAATTATCCAGCCTTAAAAAGATTTAAATAAAGCGAATGAAATAGGAGTTGCTACTTACAACTAACTGCATGAGTCTCCAAAGAATTATGCTAAGTGATAAAAGCCAATTCCAAAAGTAGCACACTAGGATTATATTTACATAATTTTCAAGATAGGACAACAATTGGGGGCCGCCAGAGTTTGAGGAGTGATTCAGTTTGGGGAAAAATTGATGAAAGGACAATAAGGGGGCCCCTTGTTGGTAGACATTGTCTATATTTTGACCATTAATATCCTTACCCTGGTCATGATGTAGTTCAGTTTTGTAAAGTCATCAAGAGAACTTGATAACAAGTAAACAGGATGGATCTCCCTGTATTATATTTTACAACTGTAAATGAATCTATAATCATCTTAAAATAAAAACTTTTATTAAAGTAAAGAATGAGTGAGACATTTGCCTTATACTAATCTTCCTTGGGGGAAAAAACTGCTTTTGATAAATTGCCCACTGTCTTCCTATAAAGGCAATCTGCCATGACTCTGTCCCCTATCAAAGAAACACTAAGAGAGAGAATGAGAAATTCTCCATCTTCCTGCTGATTCATTCACACTTTCCCAAAGCGAGTCCTTTAGGGCTGTGACTCAGAAAAGGAAGCTGTGGTGTGGTGCTTCTATATTTCGGATACAAGTAAAGAATTAACACCTTAGAGAAGCTCCCAGGTTTTAAAAGCTCCTTAGACAAACCAGAGAGCATCTAAAAAAAGGTCGCTAGGATGGAGAGCAGTCAGGAAATCATTTCACACAAAAGGCAGTTCAGGAAATTATGCACACTTAGCCTAGGAATGAGAAATGTTAGAAAGTCCCCGAGTTTGAAGGGCAGTAAGATAGGAAAAATAGGAAGCTTATTTCCTCTTCCTCATAAAAGTTTCCCAAAGGGTGGTTTTAATAGATGATTTTAGGTGGTACAAGAACTAGCATATTTTATGTTAACTATTATTTTCTCCTTTGAATGTGTATTTGAAAAAATAAAACTAGAACACCTAATACAAGAAAATTTTTAATTATGGTAGGATAAATGCATTATTAGAATATACCTATTTTTAAAAATAATTTTTCAACTAAAAATATAAGCACACAAGAATATAGGTGATTTACAACCTCAAGGATTTTGATGGCTGTTTTTGAAGATTTCCACTAGAAATGAATGTCTACTTATTATTAGAATTCTTCAGTTAGATATAATAAAATGAATCAAGGATGATGGGAAAAGTATTCTTATCATGGCTGGGGCTCTGGGAAAAGTGCTGTTATGGATTTTTGCTAACATTTCAGAAATTTAGCATCCATGAATTTTTGAGGTTGTTTTTGAAGGAGCAGTAGAAATGAACTTGTATAATTTCTGCAGATGGACTAAGTAATTATAATGGCATTATTTCCAGCCAAGAAAAAGAAACCAGCAAATTCTAGCCTAGATATTCTCAGAATTGCTTATCTTTGGATTCCCTGTCACTTTCTAGGAGCATTTAGAACAGAATGGATTTAGGGGTACTCTCAATGTCTTCTATGCAATTGGTCTAATGCAAATGGAAAATGATTTTCAGTGTCACCCCAGATGAATTTGGCATGCAATCAATTTACAAATGAGTACTCTCTACGTTATATAAACAGAACACACCCACACTCAAGCAGTGGTAGAGAAACTGCCACCGTCACAAAGCCTGGGTTACAATGTTCTTTCTGAGCTAATAGGTATAATAATCCTGCCTTAGTTTATGGCAGTTTGAGAGCTATTTGCTTATACTGCAAGACTATTTATGGCATGAGACCATATTATACAGTTCATTTATCTTCCAGTATACAAGACAAAATGCATTTTTTGAATGGAATTTAGCTTACGAATATATGCATAAACATTTTACATTAATTTCCTAAGACATGCATGATTTAAATTGATAAATGGAGCTATAACAGTGGCTGGCAAGGGGCAGCTGGGAGGAATGCAAA
Source organism: Perodicticus potto (assembly GCA_963574655.1). Lineage (NCBI taxonomy): Eukaryota > Metazoa > Chordata > Mammalia > Primates > Lorisidae > Perodicticus > Perodicticus potto. The sequence continues at coordinate 56,274 of CAUYRH010101345.1, read as the reverse complement.
GGAAGTTGGAGGAACATTTTATTTTAACTCAATTCCCTTTGTATGTCTTTCCAAATACTTGGAAATATTGGTGATTTCCTTCTTCCTTTTTCCCTGTTGAACAAAGATTACACAAAAGCTTTGTACTTCGCATATTAGTTATTCTTTGACAATAACAAGTCATATTACTGAGTGTTGTTAATGGGCCAGGCACTGCTCTTAACTTCCTATGTTTAGAAATTCATTTATTCTTCTCAATAGCCTTTGACATTAGTAATAGACTGAAATGGAAATGGATCTGGCTGGTATGTGGTGAAGCTGGGATTTGAACCCAGGCGTTCTGAACTTTATCAAACCCACATTTTGTAACTGTGAGTCAGTAACATTCAGAGCTAATTATCCATGACGCATCCTGTAAGATAAATTTCATGCAGACACTAAGTACACATACACACACATAAAGGAGGGACGCAGTTTTCCCTCTGATAAAGTGACACAAACTACGCCCTCTTGACATTTACTCATCTATTTAATTTTTAAAATGCTCCCCAAGGTTCACTGAACTGCTTTCACCACCTCACAACACATCAGTGTATTGCAATCCAGTATTTGAATCTATGAGGGGGGCTATTAGGGGTTGCCATAGAAAAGAAAATTGCAGCCCTCATATGCGAGCACTGAGACTGTAGCAGATTCAGAAGGGAAAAGTGTACTTGGAGGCCCACACAAGCACGAAGTGCTGACTCTTTTTTGGAGGTCTATGATGTTACGCAAGAACATGAGAGTCGGAGCCAGAAAACCAGAGTGTGAAGCCTCATTCTGCTAGTTACTGGCTGAGGGTTGTTGGGCAAATTAATTACCCTCTCTAATATCAAATGTCCTACCTGCTACAGGGGAGTAACATACAAAGTGTTTTTGCTGCCCCAATCACCTACCCTTGTCCTACATATGATCTCAGTCATGTGGCTATGGACAGTTTTATCTAAATTGAGTAACACAACCTTCAGAACCTACCAGGCTTTGCCCCTTCAAGGACATTTCCTTCTTCCCTGAACCAGTCTCTCCACACCCTTCCTCCCACCTCCTGGTATCATCTCACAAATTAACTACCTGCACCCAATTCCTTGTCTCAGGTAGTAGAGTAAAATAAATTTAAAGAAACACAACTGACAGAAGAGTGGTTTTGAGGACTGAGTGTCAGAGAAAGTATATTAAGAAAATGTACAAAAGAAATCATTGTGCCTATAAACAATGAATTGTTACAAACCGATAAAAATATGTGTACAGATGTAGAAAGAAGAACAACATATATTGTTGAATAAACAAAACAGGCTGCCATTCAATAAGACCATGATTCTATTTGTAAACATCACTTACGTAAATAAATATACACATGACCATAAGAATGTACAACTTATAATTATTACTACAATTGTATGGAAGTTGTTTACTTTTTCAATGATAGTGGAATTCTAGATTTGAGCTGACATTTTCTTTCATATTTTTTCTATATTTTCTATTATTTTATTTTTGGAGTCAACATATATTGCCTAAGTTAATTCAACCAACAATACAGGTTTGACAATTAAGTTCACAAACACATCCTAGAAAATAGTGCTACCTATTTCATTGCTAAATATTATTACTACTGTCATCTTTGAAATACTTGCCTTGGGAAACTCAGCACTGATGCCAGCTCCTGGTGCACCCTGCAAAGTAATTTTGGAATGCTACTTTTGGAATGGCCATCAGAGCTGTTACCATATTACTCCTGATGTCCTGAATGTCATCAAAATGTTTTCTTTTTACTATTTCCTTTATCTTCAGATAAAGAGGGAGAGTGTTCCAAAACAGTCATTTCTTTACTGCCTAAAGACTCCCTTGCATAGAGTGCTGTGTGAGCTGGTACATTGTCCTGATGTAACTGCCATGAGTTTTTGATGAAAATTTGAAGTTGTTTTTCTCTAACTTTCTCATGCAGCCTTTTTTAGCACTTCTAAAAAGTAAACGTGGTGGTTAACTGTTTGTCCTTTTGGTACAAATTCATAGTGAATAATCCTTCTGATATCAAAATGGTTAGTAACAGCACACTGACTCTTGATTTGGACCAATGGAAATTTTTGATTGTGGAGAATTGGCTGACTTCCACTGTGAACTTTGATGCTTTGTTCTAGGGCCATATTGGTACACCTCTGTTTCATCGCCAGTGATAATATGGCCCCAAACATACTATTACCTCTCCAAGAGGTATTGGTAAACTTTGACTCTCCTTTGCTTTTGTTCATTGTTGAACTCCTTCAGCCCCATTTTTGCACACACCTTTCTCATGCTAAGATTTTCAGTTTAGATTTTCCTTCTTCTCTATCAATGTTGATTTGGTCTGCTATGCTTCTAAAAGTCAATATTTGATTCAAAATTTAACAGATTTTTGCAATGTTTTCATTGGTTCTGCTGGGTACCAGCCTTCCTGATCTCTCTTCATCAGCAATACTTTCTCTCCTCTCAGAAAAGTGTTTAATACATTTGTACACTATCATTTTCTTCATGGCATTGTCCACATAAACTTGAATTAACATGTCACTGATTTCACTTCCACTCTTGCCATGTTTAATAAAAAAAATAATGCTTGTTCTTTGTTCTAATTCAGGCTCCAACATTCTTGCAATGGCACACAAAAACACTCAAGAACAAAAATGAATGCTACCTAATAGGACATTGCCACTCATCAACACAAACACAGCCATGATCCATCAATGTACCAAGGTTATGAAACCTTAGTGAGTTGTTTGTACAGTGCTGCCAGTGTAAGTTCTCAGTGGCAAGTTGGCAAAGTTAGTTGTCGATTCTTACAGTTTACTCCATTGCCATTGCTCCTTCGATTCTACCATCCAACCTCTGTGGTGGATTTTGCAGAAAAATTGGGAAGTATGCCCAAATACTTGGTGGCCACTAGAACAAAGTTGCTCAAATGGATGGTTCCCAGTTTGAACATATTTAGAGGGCCAATCCTCTTACTCCCCAAAGCTGATTCAAGTCAATTCTTATCACAAATCATAGAGAACCTTGCCTGATTCTACCTACTTGTAAAGCTGATATCAGAACCTGTGTCTTATTCAATCACATGTTCAATGCAAGAGAAAGGGGTCAGAAGGACTAATTCAAAATCAAGGTATAATGGCATTGAGAGAAAACTAAACACATGTATTATAAAAAGCTCAAAGAATTAGGGTAAGGACTTTGAGCCCTGTACCGAGTAACAAAATGTGTGGGCTCCCACTGCCAACATTTCTAGGGTAAGAGCTGGCTGATGTCGACATAGCCTTGTCTCTGTGCTGAGACCATCAGACACTGTTATCTGGCCACAGGCTGTTAAGGCATTCTTAACTGAGTACTTCTCATATTCGGTGAAAGCATGAATATCAGGAAACTAGAGTTTGAATTTAGGAGATTATCTCTGGTTTATCAAACAGTGTAGCTTAGGAGGACAACCTACTGCCAAGGATCTCTTCCCAAATATAGTTTATAATTCTGATTGCAATTCTCTGACTATATCCGTCAAACTGAAGTGAGACTCATTTGGAACTATGTTACTCAAGTAGTAGTTAAAAATTACACCATGGAATATTACGCAGCCTTAAAAAAAGATGGAGACTTTACCTCTTTCATGTTTACATGGATGGAGCTGGAACATATTCTTCTAAGCAAAGTATCTTAAGAATGGAATAAAAAGTATCCAATATACTCAGCCCTACTTGAAACTAATTTATAGCTTTCATATGAAGGCTATAACCCTATAGCACAAGAATATGTAGTAAGTCTTAACAGTGGGCTTAAACAATTCTGGAAATTATGCTGTAGATGTGCTGTTGAAACAACAACAGGCTTTGTTGTTTCGTTGCTAGGGAACAGACAGATCATAATTCTTAAGGGCTGTAGGGTTTTAGGAATTGTGAATGAGCATTGCCTTCAACTTAAAGTCACCAGCTACATTAGCTTTTCATCAGAGAGTGAGCCTATTCTTTGAAGTTTTGAAGCCAAGTATCACCTTCTCTGTAGGTATAAAAGTCCTAGTTGGCATCTAATATAAGGCTGTTTCATCTATACTGAAAAACTGGTATTTCATGTAGCCACCTTCGTCAGTGATCTCAGCTAAATCTGCTGAATAACTCTCTGTAACTTCTCCATCAGCACTTGATGCTTCCTCTTGCACTTTTATGCTATGGAGATGGGCGACTTCTTTGTTAAACTCATGAGATAAGCTCTGCCAGTTTCCAACTTTTCTGCTGCAACTTCCTCACCTCTCTCAGGCTTCCCAGAATTGAAGAGAGTTAAGGACTTGCTTTGGATTAGGCTTTGGCTTAAGGAAATGTGGCTGGTTTATCTTCTATCCAGACTACTAAAATGTTCTACAGATAAGCAATAGGACTGTTTTGCTGCCTTTTTGTTTTGAGACAAGGTCTTGCCCTGTGACACAGGCTAGAGTGCAGTGAGATCATAGCTCACAACAACCTCAAACCCCTGGGTTCAAGTGATCCTCCTGCCTCACTGGGACTACAGGCTGCTCCACCATGCCTGGCTAATTTTTCTATTTTTAGTAGATATGAGATCTTACTCTTGTTCAGTCTGGTCTTAAATTCCTAACCTCAAGTGATCCTCCCAAAGTGGTGGGATTACAGGCATGAGCCACTGTGTCTGGTCTGTTTTACTTCCTTGTCATTTATGTTTTCACTGGAAGTAGCATGTAATTTCCTTTGCAGTCACAGTTCACAGTTGCATTCACAACTGATGAAAGAGGCTTAACTTCTGGCCTCACTTGGTGTACAACATGCCTCTCTCACTAGGCTTCATCATTTCTAGTTTTTGATTTAAAGTGCGAGAAGTTCTAATTTTCCTTTCACTTGTATGCTGACAGGCCATTGAAAGGTTATTAATTGACCTAATTTCAATACTGTTGTGTCTCAGGGAACAGGGAGAGAGATAGTTAGTGGAACAGGCAGAACACACACATTCATCAATTCATTCAACATTATATATGGGCATGGTTCAAGGTGTCCAAAAGCCATTACTATAGTAACATCAAAGATTACTGATCACAGATCACTTTAACAGATATAATATAATGAAAAAGTTTAAAATACAGGAAGAATTGCCAAAATGTAACACAGAGACACAAAGTGTGTTTTTAAATTAAGGTATATGCATTGTTTTTTTTTAAAACAAAATGCTACTACACACTTAACAGACTACTGTGTAGTATAAACAGGACTATCATAAGCCTGGAGAAACTAAAGAATTTATATGACTTTCTCTACTATAACACTCACTTTATTGTGCTTGTCTGCCACTGAACCCACAATATCTCCAATGTCTGCCTATATAACGGAGCCAAAAATTCCTATTGCCTAGCGATGTTGCAGTCATTGTAAGGACAGTACAATGTGTTACCTTTTCTATGTTTAGATACACAAATATTCAGCATTGTGTTATAATTGCTTATAGTACTGGGTGCAGTAATATGTTGGTTGATGTTGCCATAGAGCCCAGGTGTGTAGTGGGCCATGCCATCCAGGTTTGGGTCATTTCTCAGAATGTATCTCCATTAAGTGACGATGACTGTATTTTACACATGAACTTGACCATGGAGATCCACAAATTGCTGGCTGAATGAGCACTGTCAAGCTACTTGTTTTAATTGTCCACTTCTCTGAACTCTAATTGGAGTAGATTCCCTAGTTGTCCATTTTTTTGTTATGTGCTTAGGATTCCAGGGAGCCCTGTGGGAGGAACACCCCTGAGCCACTGCTGGTGCATCATGACTTATCCGATTCCTGATTCTGGGTCTAGATCTGAGAATAACCTGATTCCTCCTTCTGGGTCTCCATTAGCTGTTTTGCTCAGGTTCAGCCAAACTTTCTCTCCAGTATTAAAGTGGCCTGGGTATGACTAGTGTAAACGGAAAAATAAACAGTTCTGCTCCTTCTCCCAACCACTCACTGGAAAAGCCTCCTTCCAACTCCCCCCAAAGCAAATGAATGGTTGTTATAAACTTGGGTTCACATTAATACTTCATTTCTCATCTTCTAGTCATTTGTCCTCTTCTGGGTTGTTTCTATTTTAAAGAAACACCTACTCCCAGGGAATCTCCTAGAAATGAATGTTCAAAGTCATTCTCAAGTTCATGTGAGAATCTTTCAAAGGTAGCATTAGGTACACCTTAAAATAGAATAACTAATCTAATGAAGTATCACTGAAATTATTACAGGGGACTGTAATAGATATTATAAAGTTGCCTTACAGTTATAGACTCTTTAGCAGTTTTGGGAATACCTTCTCATGCTTTCTTCTGTCCGCTATCCCAAATCTCTAGGGATACAGAGGGCAGGGATTACCTCTGCCATTTTGTGAACAAGTAGTATGGCATCATGGCTTAGAGTACAGGCTCTAAGGCCATATTCTGGCCTTCAGTTTTCCTGTAAGATGAGGATAATATTAATACTTGTGTCAAAGCATTGTCTGATCACTGTTTACAGCTCTATGTTCTTGGCACATAGTCAGCGCCTTATCTGTGCTTGTCATTATGAATAATGAGGAAACTGATCTCAGGAAGGTCTTGGAGTTGCCTGAGGTCCCTGGGGCAGATCCCTTTCCTGACCCTTAGACGGAGACCGCTGCCCTGCCCTATGCTGACCTTTCAGGCTCCAGTGAATCTCAGTTGATGCCAGAAGGCTCTCCATGGAGAGAATGGCAGCCTGCTTCACTCCATGTCAGAGGGAACTAGACATCTTAAGTCACACCCGATGGAGGGTGCTGGCCCTTAATGGCCGGGAGATACTCAGGACGTCACAGATAAGAACCTAGCGATCATCGTCTGCTGACTGCCAGGACAGCTGTCACCTTAGAGTCACATGGTCCTCCAGGTATGGTACACAGTGACTGCTGACAGCAAATCACATAGGGCCTCCAGTGAGAGGGAACACGTGTCATTCCAAGAGAGCTTCGGAGCACCACTGCTCCCTTCCATAGGGGTGCTGTCCTGTGCTGCTTACCCAACACCTTTTCCTGGTGAAGTCATGTTCAAATTTTAGCATCAGGCAGATGTCAGCAGATATCACTCTTCTGGAAAACCTTCCTGCCCTCTCCCCTGGGTAGAAAACTTCCTCTCCCACAAGAGCTGCCAAGGAATCTTGTTGCCATTATTACAACACTCATCATACCAGCACATTATTATGTTTAAGTAAATATTTATTTTCCCAACTTAAATTTGAACCCTCCAAGAACCAAGATTGGCCCTCATTAGCTTGACATTCAAACCCAAGGCCTGTACACTGACAGCAATTGTAAATATTTGCAGAAATGGAATGACTTGAATAACAGTTATCAGAATTGACTGTCCTTTTCCTTCTGGACAGAGAACAGACAAGAACATCTATGAAAAGTTCTATTCTTCTCTACCTCTGGTTCAGCGTGACCCAGGCACACCAAAGAAGCTTTTGGGAAAAAAGTTTTTCTTCAGAATTACCAAGACTAAAATGGCTTTCTGGAAACCAACTGATAAAACTTTGAACCTAAGAGAATCAGGAGGAGCCTGGCAGGAGAGACCAGGACAGAAGACTCAGTAAGGTCCCAGCTAAATTTGGTGGGGACACAGCCGCACCCGGGTTGGCAAGCCTCTCTCAGCATATTCTGGGAATGGAGTGGAGAGTCCCCTCTCCATTGCTATTATCTTTCCCTCTCTTGGCTCACTGACATGCTTTGGCAGAACAGCTAAGGGCCTGTGCTGAAATTCCTGAGTGTTAAACAAACGTAAATGTGATAGCCCCACCATCCAGGAAGAGCATCCTTGGACAAACTGTTATTTAATATCCTGATCTGGCACCCCTGTTTCTACTGGCAGATCAGCCATCAGATTGCTCTACCCCTTACATACCCGCTTGGCATCAACTCTGCCCCTATTGCTGGTCCGTGTGGTTGTAGGCATGGCCACACTGCAGGATGGTGCTCACACATCAAATTATAAATCTCTGATTGGCAGGGGGAGTTCAGAAAGTTTTTGGCTCCCTATCTATCGTGGTGAGGTTGTGTGGCTACAAGGATCTGTGCGGCTGGTGGGAGCACGTGGGAGAGCAGCTCAGGGGAAGGTGGTGGGCGGAATTTACAGAAGTTGAACACACATGTATTGGACCCAGCCAGTTCCACAGCCGTACAGGTTAGCATCTGTGGAGCATTTACATGTGCTGGGTGCTGTATCAAACACTGGATGGGTATTAATTCATTTAGTCCTCAAACAAACCCTCTGAGGTTGGTGGCATCATCATCCGTGATTTCTAGCTGACAATGCTGAAGTAGAGAGACATTAAATCGTCTGCCTAAGACTGTCTGGCCAATAAGAACGCAGGGTCTGGTTCAGAGATGAGCTTGCCTAGAGACTACATGACCCTAGGTCCTTCTACAGTGCTACACACTGAAGTATTACCTAGAATTGCAAAACAAAACAAAAACAAAAACAAAGCCCATTTAAATGTCCACCATAAAAGAACAATTAAATATCTTTTTTTTTTTTTTTTGAGACAGAGCCTCAAGCTGTCACCTTGGATAGAGTGCTGTGGCATCACAGCTCACAGCAACCTCCAATTCCTGAGCTCAAGCGAGTCTCCTGCCTCCGCCTCCCAAGTAGCTGGGACCACAGGCGCTCACCACAACGCCCGGCCATTTTTTGGTTGCAGCTGTCATTGTTGTTTGGCAGGCCGGGGCTGGATTCGAACCCGCAAGCTCAGGTGTACATGGCTGGCGCCTTAGCCCGTTGAGCCACAGGCGCCGAACCACAATTAAATATCTTATGGTTTTTCTGTTCAAAGGAGAACTAGACAGTTGTTATGGTTTTAAAGCAGTTGATGGAAGTGTACTGATGTGTTGCTATTCCCAAGCTATAAAAATTGAAGCTAAAAAAGAAGCAGGATGTAGGAGACTAAGCTATCATCTGTGGGGAAGAAGAACATCCATAATGATGCCTGTGTGTGCACAGGATAGTACTGAAAGGATATAAAAGAAGAGATAAAATAAAACCAAACCAGTACTTTTCTGTAGGAAGAGGGGGTTTGGAGGACGAGTATATTCCTTAATATACCTTTTGAATTCTGTACCACATATATGGATCACTAATTTGAAAAGAGATTTTAATTTGAAAAGCAAACAATACCGGCAAAGTGCATGACGGTTCCCTAGCAGAAAACACTGCCCCAGATGTTTAATTCTATTATGAAATGCAATCGTAGTGCAAAACCTATTTGTTTATGTGTGTTTCTCCCCTCCAGCATTCAGCGCAGAGGCTAGCACCTCCTGGATAGTTCACAAATGACCGTGGAATGAATGAATGACGTGTGTACTGAGCTGAGTCAAATGAAACTGGTGTTTGTTGAGGTTCCTCCAGCAACTCCACATATGGGGAGTCTGCACTGCCCTCCCAGGCTCAGCAAGGGACGGCATTCCAGATTAAGATAAGAAAGGTCAGGTGCAGGCTGAGTCTCATGGTGGACGGAGCCATGGTTCTCAACATGGACTTGGATTCTGGACATCTCCAGGGCTTGCTTTGCTTAGCTGCAGCAGGAGACACATGTGGTTGAGATGGTTTGGTTGGAGGAGGATGCTGCTGGCGTCTGGTGGGGAGGCTGGGATGCTGCTAAGTGTAACACAGCAAATAACACAGCCCCTGCAACAGGAATCACCCAACCCCAAACTGAACTGGGAAGCCCTGAGGTGCGGTGATAGCACAGGCCCATGGGCAATGTGACCAGGACTGGGGGACTTGTCCATAAACCTGGAACTTCTCTGTGCTTGTATCCCCTGCGGTAGAATCTACCTGAATCGCATTTTTGTTTTTAGTTTCCAGCTTATCAACCTCATTTTAAATTTAATATCATCAAGGATATCCGCCCATCTCCCTGCCACGGTCACTCTGAGGAGCTGAGGAAAACCTCAGTATCCCAGAACAACCTTTCTCAAAAACCCTGCAGGGGGCTAGTGAAAAGGTTAGCTGTACCGGGGGCCAAAAGTTCTTCTCATGAATGCTAGCTCACAGGCTGGTTCTTGAGAAACTGAGGGAGAATGAAAATGAAACCGAGAAAAAATAAAATTTCTGCCTGTTTCTCAGGAAGCAGCCTTTGTTAGCACTCTGTGCTTCCGGCCCAGCAGCATCAAGGCCCACACCCCAGCTGCCAGCCAGGCTGCTCGCAGGCAGGGAGCGGAGATCGGCCTGACCAGCCTTATTCTTTTTTAAACCACACGGATAATCACTTAAAACTCTATTTTCCTTGTGGTTTTTGCAAATGGATATTGTGCTGATTTTTTTTTTTCCTAAGCATTTTGGCAGAGCTGAGGGGTGACCCACAAGAGCCCATTAGCATCAGCATGTGTCACTGGGGACACCAAAGTGCTGAGACAAAGAAAAGAAATATCCTAATTAGAGCAAAAAAAGCAAGAGGTCACCTGGGTCTCTGGAATGCAGGGGTGTGGGCAGTCTGAATCCTGGGGTATCTCCGCAGCTCTTCCAGGGCGAACAATATTTTGTTGGATAAATTCTTCCAGCCTTAAAACCTAAAAAAGAAGATAAAAAACACTGGGCAGTGAAACAAAGCCCTCCTTCCCAGCTGTGGTCATGAACCTGGGAATCAATTCTCCAGGGTCTGTCTGCCCTGGGGAGGGTGTCCCATTAGACCAGCAGTTCTCAACCTGTGGGTCGTGACCCACAGGAGCTGTATTAAAAGACATTAGGAAGGTTGAGAACCACTGCATTAGACAAATACCACACGTACTTCTACCAATGCCATTTCTAATTAGCTAGTTGCTTCATCTTTCCAGAAGAACCTGAGCCTAGCATGTTGACAGTGTTCCACTCTTTCCTTTAAATTATTTACACACATTTTTCTATACTAGATCTGTCAGGTGGCTTTCACACCATTTCTGGAATGCCATTTGATTTTTTTTTTAAAGAAAATGAACTGCTTTTAAGAATTATACAGATAAAATGAGGAAGAGTGGCTAAGGATAATATAAAATTGTAAAGCTTTAATTATGACAATCATTATTAACCAACTAATTGTAATGTAACAATTAAAGCCTGCTTTCCTTGTTGACTTTGAGGAGAATGAGCCCCATAAAGAAAGAAGACTTAGCTACCAAATCTTCCAGATAACCTGATACTTGTCAGGTACTATGCTAGGTAAGAGAAGGGAAGGGGAAGGGACAGAGTGAGACCAAGATAGTAAAATAGTAAAATATGGTCCCTGTCTTTAAGGCTCTGTCATTTTAAGGGGGAGATAGATATGTGTTTATAACCATAGCAACACTCAGCAGAAGTACATACAAAATAAAAACAGCACCATTAATGGTGCATTTACTCCATGCCAGCCACGGATTGAAGCCTTTAACAATATTAACTCTTTTTATTTTTTTGAGACAAAATCTCGCTCTGTTTCCCAAGGCTAGAGTGCCATCATATCAGCCTAGCTCACAGAACCCTCAAACTCCTGGACTCAAGTGATCCTCCTGTTTCAGCCTCCCGAGTAGCCTGGGACTACAGGCATGAGCCACCACGCCTGGCCAGACAGTATTAACTTTTTACATCCTCACAACAATCATTATGAGACAGGCACAGAATTTACAGAAAATTCTGCCTGGAGGACTTCAGGCACCTTTAAGGGTACTGAAGGATGAATAGGAGTCTGCCAACAGTGAAGGCGGGAGAATGCATTCCAGGCAGGAAGAATAGCAAGTGTGATGGTAGAGGGCAGGTGGGATGGATGGGAAGACTGAAGAAAAAGATTCTGAGTGGTGGGGGCACATGAAGGAGTAGATGGAAGGAGCACAGTCTTGGGGGGTAGTGGTGGCAAGTCAGGTTGAGCCTAAATTGTGAAAAACACTGGGATTAAAGTTTTAGGGAAGGAGGATTGGATCCTTGAGCAGATTTGAGATTTAGAATACAAGTTTTAGGATTCACTGTCCCAGGGAGAATGCGCAGTCAGGGAGGGCCCTGACAACACTCTTGCAAGGCTCTAGGCAACATTGCAGAAGGTACATAAGGGATATTTGGGGAATAAATATTTCAAGATTATGAAACTCTCCTTATACTGAATCTTGCTATGGTTTATGAAATACTCAGAGGGGCCCTGTGCAACTGTATATGTAACATCTATAAGCAGACAAAGGAAGAGTCTAGGTGAGCCATTCTGAGGATCCTGTCAAAGGCACAGGTGTAGAGAGAAGGGAGAGGACAGAAAGGCTTAAGCTGTAGGACCCACAGGACATGACAACAACTGGGCATGATGGCAGGGCACGGTGGGAATAGGGGTGGGAGAGCTAGCAAGTGGGTGGATAAATGGCAGGTACCATGTAGATGGTAGAAGGATTGGAGGGTGAAGAGCTAGACTGAGGCCCTTTGTCAATGGTCAACCTCTTGGTCATGCCATGCAAACTGTAAACACTCCTGTCTGAACGATCCTTAGTCATCAAAGAGGCAAAGTACTGTACTATCCTCAGGACCTGGGTAGTGTCTTTGGAGCCACTTACCTGGGTTTGAATCTCAGATCTGCTACTTGTTAGCTGTGCGACTTTGGGGAAGCGATTTACCTTCTCTGTGTCTCAGTTTTCTCATTTGTAAATTATAGATAATAATAGCATCCTTATGATGATGTGGTTGTGAGGATTAGAAGAATTAGCCAATGGAAACTGGTTAAAAAGCATCTTGACTGGAGCAAGTACTCCACAAAGGTCAGCCCCTGCTGTTTTTAAAAAGGAGTTCCAAGGGGCAGTCGATCATGGCCCAGGCTCCTGTGTCTGGGTGATTCAGAAGGACTCCTGGGCTGGTCTCACACATACACATACAGCCACCTTAGGCTGTGCAGAGCTGACTGGTCCAGGGATGATATAAAAATTGGCAGCATGGCTCAATAGGAAGAGAAGGAGGGATAGAGGGATTGAGGGAGAGAGAAGTGAAGGAGGAGCTGAGAAAGTGGAAGGAGAGAGAGTTGGGCGTCTTTCCCATGCTGCCCTACCTTGGTCTGGGCTGGAACAGGAGCCTTGACAGCACAGTTCACCAAGAACCACCTCTAAGTCTAAGGCACAACTTATTCATCATTTTTCTTTCAAATAATAATTTCAGAAATGGAAAAAGGGTTAAAGAAAAATATAACTAACGGCTGTGTACTCATCGCTTAGCTGAGGAAATAACACATCACAAGCACAGATGCGGCCCCTCATGTGTTCTCCCTTCTAGAGATAACCAGGGCCAAGTCCCATCATCCTCACACCTTCTGCAGATTTGCCTCCAGGGACCTGTGTTCCCAAACACTGTCTTACACATAGCCTCTGTATTCTTAATAGTTCCCCAGAGGTGGTAACCACAGCCAGGGATAGGAAACCAGGTTCCTGGTTCCTAAGCGGGTGGGAGACTCCGATATCATCCGGAAGATGCAAGGAAAGGCAGGGGAAGGAGGGAAACCTCTTTACATTTTTTGGTCACATCAGGCTTAGAAACGGCTCTTAGGACTCTCTTTCTAGCCTTTCCACTGGAAACTTCCATACGTTTAGAGGCCCACAAGAATGTTTTCATTTCTTTTAAGATCAGAAAGTACAGTCTAGATTATATTCATCTATCTGCCAAGGCAGTCATAAAATATGAATTTTGAGATTTTTGTTGTTGCTACTGTTGTTTGTAAGGGAAAGGCCCAGAAGGGTAAAACTGGACCCATGAAAGTGCTGACGCAGCCCCGGAGAAGAATGGAAAAAGATCTGCAAGTTCACCACTCCTGCCGTCGTTTAGCCATGGGATCAACAGGAGCAGCCTCCTATCTCCTCTTCTATGTGAGGCGGTAGAGACCTCTTTGTTTAAACCTCTCTAAATCAGCCTCTGCGTTACTTGTGGCTACCTCTACCCCTTTAAGGCAGCCTTCTTGTCTGAAGCCCTTTTCTTTGGAGGATGTCAGTGAAGGAAGTGTCTTGAGATCCCTATTGTCTTGAAGGGGGACCTTTGAAGAAGAGAGGGTGCTCTGTTGGAAAAATTAACAGAACAAAGTATAGAGCAGTTCAACAAGAGAAAACTGGTATTTTTCATAGGCAGGAGGAACTTGTCTAAGAATAGAGAGAAGTAAATGGAAACACAGGTCAGACGTGCTAGCACTGAAAACCCCCTGCAAGGAGTAAGCAATATGTAATGCAGAGATTAAGTAAGAATGTTACAATAGGAGCTAACAAGAGGTGCAACTTATAGGATATGTAAGAAGTAAAAGGTCATACAAGAGGTGGTGAGCCGTCCGTTTCCACCACCCATCTACTGCTGAGCCTTGTCTTAACTTTGCATAGCTTTTCTTTGTCTTTCAATAAACTCAGAATGTCTTAACATATTCTGTGTCTTCTGTTTCATCCTAGTTGTCCTGTTTGCTCTGAAGAGAGGTTCCAATTGAGAGACTCTGGCTCGGGTAACTCCCCCCGCTGTGTGTCTCAAAGGGTGCCTCTCGGAAGACAGGTGGTCACCAGCCCAATAGGCTGGCAGCCAGGGCTTTTCTCTGTACTTTTTCAGACCTGAGGCAGTTGAGGCAGTGGGAAAAGCGAGCTTATTCTAGCCTGCCCTTGTCTGTTTTCCTATTTGTTGTTTGTCTGTGGTGTGTCTTTCAGTTCTTTATCTGACCACCTCAAACCCATGGTTTAAAGTTCCCACACGCTTTCCATTAGGCAGAAACTCCCAGGGCTCAGACCCAGCAGCCCCGGCCTTGCATTTATCAGGGGCTTACCTCGAGCAGAGAATTCTGGAGCTTCACATTTAGGGCCACTTTCTCTTCTTCCAGCTGCTTTATTTCCTTTTCTGATTTCTTCCTTACATCCTCCAACTGTGCTTCCACATCCTAAATGATGATTAGAAGAGTTAGCCACACAACAGGATACTTATCTCTGTCACACCCTGCCTTGATTCTCCCTAAGGAGATCAAAGAAGCTTACAGAAGTCACCAAATATTGTAAGTAAACAAATTAGGAACACATAAGGTCAAAAGAAAACAAACGTGAACTCTCTACGAATGTACCATGAAGTCTGATCCATAAAGGGCTGGGGTGGGATGGAATAGACCCCGGGCCTTAAGTTTTCTAGTGTCAAATAAGAACAGAGAATCATCATAGACAAAATTCTCAGCTTCTTATAAGTCAAAAAGGCAACTACATTTTCCAATGCAGGGAAACATTAAAAGCAAAATGAAGTTTCTCCTTATTAACAGCATCCATACATTGGTCAAAATGATGGTCTGGTTCTGCCATGGTCCTCCCCAGTACAAAGAAGGTGCAGATGCAGGAACATTCTGGAGATCACATGAGGGGTGCAGTCACGTTTCAGGTGTGTGGTGTTGAGCACAGTTCCTAACCTTTCTGACTCCTGTGCTATTTACATGCTTAGCACCATTCCAGGTACACAGTAAAGCCTCAATATATGATCAGCACTACTATTATCGTCATAGAAGGCTACCCTTTCTCATCTGGAAAAACCACATGAGTATCTGGAAGAATGGACAGAATAGTCTGTTCCTTTTAGCTGGACTCGTAGGTAGGTAACACATCATTTATTCATTCAACAAGTATTTCTTGAGCTCTCCCATGTGCTGGGCACTGTTCTCAGAGCTGCTATACAAGAGACAGAACCTCTCTGTACTGGGAGTTTGCATCTGAGTGACAAGACAGGCAGCTAAGTAAGTAAACAAGATGGCCAATGCTATGTCGGATGGATAAATAATAAAGTGGGGAAGAAGACCCTGTGGTTATGAGGAGGGTTGAAATTTTAGATAATCTCGCTGGAGAAGGGCTGTGGGAAAAGCAACTTTGAGTAAGAATTTGTATTAAGGAGTGAGACCGCCAAAAGAGGAGCCTAATGTGAGTCTTTCAAGACCTGCAAAGGCTGTGGCCTATTCTACAGACAGCAAGGAGGCTGCTGTGGTTGGACCAGATGAGGCCAGAGGGTCCTCCCTGAAGGTCTCACACATCCAGGTACAGCTTAATGGCACAATGAAGGCCACTCAACACTTGGGCAGAGAGTGACATGCTTCTAACGATTCTTTTGGAAGCTCATTGCTGGTTTCTGTCTTGAAGACAGACTGATGAGGATGGGGTTAGAATGGTGGCAGCAGCTCTGGGAGGCTGAGGCAGGTGGATTGCTTGAACTCAGGAATTCAAGACCAACCTGAGCAAGAGCAAGACCCCTTCTCTACTAAAAATAGAAAAATTAGTTGGGCATAGTGGTGGGAGCCTGTAGTCTCAGTTGCTTGGGAAGTTAGGACAAGAGGATGGCTAGAGCCCAGGAGTTTGAGGTTGCTGTGAGCTATGGCACCATGGCAGTCTAGCCTTGGGCTACAGAATCAGACTGTAGAAAAAAAAAAAAAAAGAATGGTGACAGCAGGTCCAGGAGGAAGCTGCAGCCATAACTGGGACACAGCCATGGTGATGGTGGCTGCACCCAGCAGAGTGTGGGTGGGAGGAATGGCAGAACTGAGGGTATGCGTGCAGTGCTGTATATGATACAGCTTTCTGACCCGAGCTAGGGGAGGCTGGTGCTCCAATACACCACTTGGTGAAGCAGGGACCAAGGCAGCCTGGCGGTGACACACGCCGAGAGTGAGCAATCACGACACAGCGTAGGAAGAGCCAGGCTCAGGGAGCTGCGCGGGGCCATGTGTCCAAAAACAGCATCACTAGGCTGGGCAGGGAAGATCTGTGGGAGGACTCGTATTTAAACTGGGACCAAAAGGATAATGAGGAAGAAGTGGACAAAATTAGGTGAATGTGGGAGTGGGGAGGAAAGTGCTCTCCACTGAGGTCTCCAAAAGACTATGGCATGAATGATGAGCCAGATTCAGGCCAGAAGGCAGAGTCAGACAGGGAGAGGTGTGCGACGAGACAGGAGAGGCAAATGGATCTGTCTTTGTAGCGTCCTTCTTTTTCCTTTTTTTGAGACAGGGTCTCTGTCACTCTGTCACCTGAGCTACAGTGCAGTGATGTCATTGTAGTTCACTGTAGCTTCCAACTCAGGGCTCAAGTAACCCTCCTGCCTCAAGAGGGCACCACACCTAGCTAATTTTTTTATGTTTTGCAGGGAAGAATTTCTCTATTGTCTCACCTGGGCTCAGGTCATTCTCCTACCTTGGGCATCCAAGTTCCAGATTACAGGCTTGGCTCTTTGTAGGGTCTTACACACCATATTAGGGAATTGGAGCTGCACTGTGGGGTTGACAGGGAGCTACTGGAGAGTCTGAGGCCAAAGCCAGGCTTTCAGAAGATCACCCTAGAATGGAGACTGGATTACATGAAGTGGGGTGACTAGAGGCACCTCATGGCACATCCGGAAATGGTGGCCAACTGGGTCAGTGTCAGTGTGGTAGATTGAGGACACAGAAGTGGAGACACACCAGGGCCACTGGAGAAGCAGAAGGAATAGATCTGATGGCTGTCTGAGTGCTAGGGGTAAGACAGAGTTATGTTTGACTCCTGGGTTTCTATCTTGAATATCTCAAAACACACTCCTGCTAATCACTTATGTGATTTTATGCTTTCTGTGGGGCCAAGTCCAGGCCAGGCTAGTAGCTCAGGGGTGGCCCTGAGCATTGTCCCTTAATGCTAAGAAATAGTCACTTGAAAGAGAGAAAAAGAATGGTGTGACCTGATTGTAAGTATCACATGACCTTGACATTTAGCCTATGGATAGTCTCTGTTCACTGAGTCTGTGATCCCCTTTTGCAGAAAGTTCATTTTCTGAAAACAGTATGTAAATTACCTCTTGGTTCCAAACATTCCTCACTTTAAGCAACCATCAGCAGCAAGCCCATCCCTTCAGCAAAATTTTTTTACTTCGTTTAATTAGCTTCTCATCCACAGAAGCTTTTAGGGAACGTGCTTAATAGAACAGACGCTAACACTGCCAAGATGTGTGCATGTCACAGCACAGTGAAAATCTCCTGTGCTAACGATTTTAGCATAAAGGAGTGGCTATTTCTAAATCTACACAGCGTAGCTTCCTAGGATATTAGTAATCAATTATAGTCTCAGCTGTTGCCTTGACAAATGAATCTAATTTGAAAAAAATTCCCCCACAGATGGAAGTAATTGCTTTCAGCAGTAAATTTTTGGAATTGGTAAGCTGCATTTTAGGTGCAGTATAATATTGTTTAATGTTAGAAAACAAGGAGTTCTGGGTCACTGGGAGAACACATGTTAAAATGGAGCATCCTCATTCCACCTCAGTCCAAGGTGACATTGAGGATTCCAACAGGGAGCTTCAATGTTCTCCTAACTCAGGTGAAGAGGAAAAACCACTACAAATACAAGAACATGAGGAAAAAGGAGACTAATGTTTTCAAATATATTAACATAAAATGCTTCATCTCAAAGCGAAAGAGTTCCATGGGGCACTAATCTATAGAATTCAGAGTCCTTTCATAAGCTCTGTTCTCATTGTATTGATAAGAAGGAAAAGCAGAACTAAGACCCATTTTCTTTCTCTGTGTCTACACCGTCCACAATTATAGGAAATTTAAGAAAAGACACATGCAGGCCACACTGTGGGGAAACAGCCACTGAACAACCACAGAAAATTACCGAGCAGAGATTTTAGCTGGAGTTTGAAGAGAAAATATGTTAACTTTTTAAAGAAGATAAGTTAGCTATTTGGAATGTACTTATAATAAAGTTTATAGTGAAGCTGAAAGAGTCAACCAGCACAAAGCCCCAAATGTTGCTCTTGCTCAGGCTGGTGCTGAACTCCTGAGCTCAAGTAATCCTCTGCCTTAGCCTCCCAGAGCTCTGGAATTACAGGCACAAACCATCAAGCCCAGCCTCCTATTGAGCACTTTAAATGTGGCTGTTGCCCCTAAGGAACTGAATTTTAAATTTTAGTTAAATGTAATTAATTTAAATGTAAGTAACCCCCCATGTTCAGTAGGTCCCATATTAGATAGCACAGTCCTCAAGGCAATGTCCAGGGCCCCTGTTGGTGCTGTCAGCTGTGTAAGAACAGGTCTGGACTCAGAGGTGGCAGCAGAGGTGTCCTAATCAGTTTTGTTTTGTGAGACTCTGTTGCCCAGGCTAGAGTGCAGTGGCATTATACAGTTCGCTGCAACCTCAAACTCCTGGGCTCAAGCAATCTTCCTGCCTCAACTTCCTGAGTAGTTGGGACTATAGGTGCATGCCACCACGTCTGAATGATTTTTCTATTTTTTTGTAGAGATGAGGTCTTGCTGTGTTGCTCAGGCTGGTCTCGAACTCCTGCCCTCAATTGATCCTCCCACCTCTGCCATCCAAAGTGCTAGTACTACAGGCATGAGCCACTGTGCTCGGCCTCCTAATCAGTTTTGCAGTGAATCTGGGACATTATTTCTGGCTGGGTAGCTGTCAAGACCAGTTCCCAGGTCTTCCATTTCCGTTTACTAAATTTCTTTTCTATCTAAACTCCCAGAATGGGTTTGTGATTCTTGCCATCAAGAATCCTCCATGATATACTAAAAGGTAGAGTGCAAAAGTGTGTAGCACAGCTCAGGAGGTGCTCAGTGAATCATTTCCATCCCCTTCCTGGAATCAGTTTCTGCAAGTGCTAATTATAGGACATATATTCTGTACTGTCTGTCAAGAGTGAGTGATAATATCATCTAATCCTGTTCACGGAAGGCACAGAGGCCTTTGGGGACAGCCCTGGGCCAACTTCTAGTGTGTGCTTTAGGTTAGGGTAGCATTCAGGATATACAACGCACCCACAATCAAAGGCTCAAAGATACAGTGTACTCTTAACTCTACAGGAGAAAATGGTGTCTATTTTTAGTCCATGAACCCTAGATTTAAGACCTCTCCCTCTAACCTTATGACCTAATTTATATAATTTATCTTCTTAGATTTTAGAAATAAGCAAAAAGTAAAACACCACCAAAACCCGGGAAGTAAACACAATTGATTTCTACATGATTCATTCCTCAAACCGATTCATGCCTCCCACTAATGCTGAAGTGAGATTTATACCCTTAGAGGCAGATTGGGCAACTGGTTGCCAGGGCAACCTGTAGCTCTGGAGAGCCAGCCACCTCGGGATGGAGAGAGTGCTCATCTGTTAGTCTGAAGACTAGATGTGTACAGCCCCTCACAGCTCATGGGAGAAAGGTGCTTTCCCGGCAGCTGCCTTCCCAGCCAGGGGGGACCCCCGGGCTCTGGAGTCAGCCTGCTGGGCTGGAATCGCAGCTACTTCACTCACTGTGACTTCATACCTACATCTCTGAGCCTCAATCTCCTCATCTTTAAAATAGAGATAGGCACACCGATTTTGTAATATTGCTGGTGAGATGAAATGTGTTCATAAGCATAAAGAGCTTTACAAAGTATAGCGGGTGCTAAGTTACACTGTTACCCCCCCAGGATGTGAAGCCTGTGCACTGAGCTAAGGATTGATATAAACCGTGACACCATACTTAATCCACATAGCAAGCTCTAAAGTATTTAACCCTATTTTAGAAATTAGGCTTCAGAGAGGTTATGTGACCTGCCCATGGTCACACAGCTTATAGAGGAGTCAGGATTTAGACTCAGGACTAGTCTGAGTGTTTCATGAGTTCATTTACTTAGCCGTCTTTGTTGAATTCTCAGTACTCTTAATCACCACACCCTGCAGCCCCAGTGATGCAGGATTATCTTTCAGGGGACACTTGAAGCTGGCACTGCAGGTTCCTGGGTTACAAAGAAGCTTCCTTGGAGTAAGTAAGGTATTCCACCTGTGCTTACAGTGATTCTGATTTACAATGGTAAATGGTATGGATTTAAGAGAACTGTGTTTTGCTGAGTAAGCAGGGAATCTTCACATACGTTATTTAACTTTCCCCAGCAAGCATGAGAGATGAGGCTTTACGTACCTTCTCGGCAGAAAGCTGCCCCCTATGCTAGGACATTGGAATGGTACACAGAGAAAGAATTTCCCCTCACTTGGGAATGCCACTCACTCACCACCTCCATCTACCTATTGCCCACCTGCCCCACGCACTGGGATTTGCTTTATTTCTTCACACAGATCCCCTCACTGCTATTCTATGAGGTACGATTATTATCATCATCTGTTTAACAAATGGGGAAACTGAGATATGAAGAATTTCCCTCTGCCAGGGGCCCAGGTTGAATAACTTGCAGTGTGGAGGCAGAGTGGGGACTCGGGTCCAGGCAGCCTTCCAGGCCTGAGCTTTTAGTTCCTGGTATCTCTGTCTGTGATTCTACTGAGTAAGTAGAGTTGAATTTCCCTTAGTTAAAAGCTCATGACCTGATCCCACCCCATGACCATAACTCAAGGCCCTACTGTCATGTTCTTAGGAGTATCCCCTGACTCTTCCAAATGACCCTGAACTCCCTTTGGGCAGAGTCTGTGTCTTTCATCTGTGTGTATTCAGAGACCCAGGTTAGATTTATACACAGCAAGAGTTGAGAAAATGTTTCAGGAAGAAAAGAAGAAATAAAAGAGGAAAGGAAGACGGCGAGGCAATGGAAACAGAACCAGGCCAGCCCTGTGGAGGTGGATCTTACCTTTTGCAACTTCTTGCGTTCAGCCTCCATGGACGAGCGGACGGATATGACCTCCACAGAATGCTTCTTCACTAAGTCTTCCAGCCGCTTCACCAGCTGGTCTCTGAGATGCTCCTTTTCCTCCTCTGTCTGATGTTTGATTTTACGAAGGTCTTCTTCATACTGCTGCTTCATATACTCTGTCTCAACGCTTGCCCCTTTCTTGGTCTGTAAAAAGAGAAAAAGGACCTTGTAAAACTACCCAGGAAGGTGACGAGCAAGAGAATCACCATTTCTCTTTCCTACAACTTTTACAATATTTATGTGCTGATTTTACAGCATGTATTACAAGGTGCAATAAATTTCACAAAGATGTATGTTTGTCTTCTGTAAGAGTTTTCACTTTATCCACCATTGGAAAAGTGGAATGGTGTGTCTGTTGTCGCAGGTCAGATATTCCAGACCATGCCTCAGTAGCTTCTAAAGAATGTTTTGTGTATTTTGACTAGGAACATGTGATGGCGTACTAAGCTGGTTTTCTGGTTCTCAGGAGCCATTGATAAGGAATGGGGAAGATTCTGCCACATTCTCTTTCTGAGTTTCTATGGTCTGAAGTCAGCAGGAAGTGGGCTGGGTCTCTACTGCTGAAGCCATGGGACCCGAGGATTCCAAGTGGATCCATCAGGTCTGGAGAATGACCCCTACCTCAAGTTCATGCGGGGCTAGGACAAACACTACCTGTGTATCTGTGCCTCCTTTCATGCATGGACACTCCTTGGGAAAGCTTTGATCCTGATCGGGATGAAGACTGAGGGTGTCCAAGTCATTTGCTTCCCCTGGGGCTTCATTTTTTGAAAGCAGCTCAGTCTTCATATCATCTGCAAGCATAAGTGTGAATGTCATTTGGAATGTCCTTGGCCTTGGCTTCATGTCCAAGACCTTTCACTGTTAGGTCCCATTCTGCTAGTCAACCTTTGTTTAGCACTCCCCTCTGTAATGTCTACCCCTTGGTCTACTGTTCCTTAAGCATGGTGAAGAAAGTGATTCTCATCTCTCTCTCTTTTTTTCCTGAGGCAGCATCTCACTCTGTCACCCAGGCTAGAGTGCAGTAGTATCATCATAGCTCACTGCATCCTCAAACTCCTGGGCTCAAATGATTCCCCTGCCTTAGCCTCCCTACGGGTGCACACTTCCATGCCATCTAGCTTTTCTTCTTTCTTTCCTTCCCTCCTTTCCTCTCTCCCTTCCTCCTTCCTTCTTTTTATAGATAGGGTCTCTCTGTCTTGCTCAGGCTGGCCTTGAACTCCTGGCCTCACATGATCCTCCTGTCTCTTTGCTCAAGTTGTACCCTGAGCTTAAATAGCTGTGCCGCGCTCTCTTCTTCAGTGAGTAATTGCCAATTTTTTTTGATTGCACTTTCTATAGGTTAAAAAATTGAACATTTACCCCAAACATAACCAGAATTACTAACTGTCCCCACCCCCAATATTCTCTGAAGCACTCATGCTCTACTTTTGAGAACACTGCTTTAAAACACAGCATCATTTTTGTTCCAACTCGAACTTTTCCTCCCCTACACCTTCTGGCCCATGGTGATTTCTTCGTTCCCAGACACATTATTTCCCTGCTGCCTAGGCCACACTGTGATACCAAAGGGTTCCAGGGCTGTCATATAACAGTTCCACAAGCTCCCTGAAGGCACAGACCATGGTTTTTGCCTTTTTTGGGGGGAGACAATCTTGCTTCTTGTGCTCAGTAGAGTGCCCTGGTGTTACAGCTCACAGCAACCTCAAATTCTTGGGCTTAAGTGATTTTCTTGGCTCAGCCTCCCAAGTAGCTGGGACTACAAGAGCCTGCCACAGTGCCTGGCTATTTTAGAGACAGAGTCTCGGTCTTGCTCAGGCAATCCACCTGCCTTGGCCTCCCAGAGTGCTAGGATTATAGGTGTGATCCTTTTGCCTTTGTTGTCTCTCGTGTCAGAGTGGTCACACTGTAGGTATTCAAGAACTTTCTGTTGAGGAAGCCCAGAGGAAGGCATTGGAAGTCATATATTCTTAGATACAAGCACTAGCTCTACCACCAACCAGTGGCTGACCTTGAGCCAGCCACTTCCCTTTTCTCAGCCTCATGTCTTGATCTGTAACATGGCAGACTGACAACACCTCACACACAAAAGTATTAGGAAGATCCAATAGTGTAATTGTGCAAAATGATGCTAAAAGCACAAAGTGTTGTGTAACTTTGGGGGTGAGGGAGCCAGTGCTGAGAATTTTAGGCACTATGGTGGGCCTAGTTGGAACTACCTGGGGATGACACACCACATCTTTAGATGTCGGTCCTTGGCCAGCTCTTGGCGAGGCAGCTCTAGGTGTGTGCCCTGCCAGGACTGGACTCATTCATCAAGTGGGTCAGATGGAGCCCCTCTTCCTCTCCTCTCTACCCTCAGCAGTCTCAAGGCTGCAGGTGGTGCCAGGCCAACCTGGCAGCTAACCCTTGGACCTGAAGGAAATCATTCCAGGGCATCTCACCAGCTTTCTGTGTCCCGTGACACTCCCGCAGCATCAGTCTGTCTTTGGCAACTGCCACCTTCTCCCCAAGTTTTTTTGCAGTGCTTTTCAAGTCTGAATTCTCCCGTCGAGCTTCCCTGAGCTGCACGTCCAGGTCCTAAACAGACAGGAAGGGTTGCATTTCTCTGGTCACAGCTCCGCTTAGAGATATCCTGTGTATACAGATCTGAAAGGTGGGGAAGTGCCCAGCAGAAGCCCCCGGGGTGTGGAATTCAGTGGATCAAGGCTCATCAAATCCCTCCTCATCCCCTCTTGGCTGTGTGGACCCAGACAAGTTACTTAACCTTTCTGTAGTGAGGGTGAAATGACATGACACGTCTGGTACAGGGAATAGCAGGAAGACGAGCTGCTGCTACTTTCAGAGATGGGGCTCTGTGCTTTGTGGGGTTCATGCAACAGGCTTATCCATGGTCCTGCTGCCTATGAACACAGAGTCCTAAAGATTCGAGGACAGTCAAGTTGTTAGGGCACTAGCAGGGGCTTTAGAATTAGGCTGACCTGAGTTCAAAATTTACTCAGCCATAGTCCCAACTGGGCCAGACCAGAAGCCCCTCTATTTCAGTACCGACTTCTCACCTGTCAACCGGATGCCTCCAAGCTCTCTGAGGTCAGGGACCCAGTCTAGCTCCCCAGGAGTCCCCTGCCCTTGGTCCCAGACCTGGCACATAGTAAGTTTTCAATAAATATTTCCTGAAGGGATGGATGTCGTTGAACTCAGTGGAGATAACAAAGCTCTCCTGAGTAGAAGCCAAGCCCTTAGCACAGCGCCTGACTCCTAGTAGGTGTTCCCAGTCAGCAGCTAAGTACTGTCCCCCCGGGGAGGCCCCGGAGCCGCTGCTTTACCTGAATCCGGTCCTTCAGCTTCTGCGCGTACTTCTTCAGGTCACTGATCTTGCGGCCTCGATGCTCCAGGTCGCCTTCCAGCTTGCGGACCTGGGCCTGCAGGGCGGACTCCTGGACCTGGAAGTTCTTGCGGAGGTCGGACTCCTTCTCCTGCCACTGCCACAGGGCCTGGCTCACCGACTGCTGCATGGCCTGCCGGATGGCCTCGTTCTCCCGCTCGTAGGCGGCCTGCAGCTCCTGGGCCTTGCGGGCGTAGTCCCGGCTCAGCTGCTGGTTCTCTGCGCGCAGCCGCTGCACCTCCAGCAGGACGTCCTGCAGCTCCGGGCCCGGCTCCGCCTTCGTGTCGGGGCTCTCCTGGGAAGGCCGGCCCCGCTGGGGGGCCTCGAGGCCCGCCGAGAGCTGGAGCCTCCTCTCGTAGTCGGCCTTGAGCTCCAGCATCTCCCTGGACAGCGTCAGCACGCGCTCTGCGTGCTCTGCCTCCACCCGCAGCTCTCGCTCCTTGGTCTCCAGCCGGCACGACGCCGACTCGGCCAGCGCCTCCTGGGTCAGCCTCTTCTGCAGCTCCAGGGCGCTCTCCAGGGCCTGGATTCGCTGGAGAAGGGCCTCCTCCTCCTCGGCGCCGCCCCGTTCCTGCGGGAGCCCGGCCTGGGCCTGCGCCACCGTCCGCAGCTCCTCCTGGTGCGCGTCCCGCAGCGCCTCCATGCTGGCTTCCGCCTCGTCCTGGCGCGTGTTCAGGGCGTAGATCACCTGCGGGAGGGTCGAGGTGCGGGGTTAGGGCTCGGGGCGCGATACGTGGGAGGGCTTCTCCCCATCGTGTTGAGTGCGGTTGATCTGCACAAGCAGTGCTGTAGAAGAGGATTTGTGTGGAAGTGGGATTGGGGCAAAGCACAGGGGTGACAACGACAAGGAGCCCAGTCAGGGGGCCCTTCAGGGAAATCCGCTAGAAGGGTCCACGGAAGAGTTTAAAGCAGAGAAGTGGAGTCATCTCCTTTGAAAGGAGCCTTTGGCCTGCAAAACCCTAACACAATGGAACCCAGCAACGTGTAAAAGGGTCGTAAAATGTAATGCATCCACCAAGAAAGGACTGAAACCACAGGATCTTCCCCAGAGACACAGGAAAGGCACTTGACAAAATTCAGCATCCTTGGGGGCTGCGCCTGTGGCTCATCGAGTTGGGCGCTGGCCCCATGTACCGAAGAACTGCAAAACAGAAAAATAGCTGGGCATTGTGGTGGGGCGCCTGTAGTCCCAGCTACTCCAGAGGCAGAGGCAAGAGAATCGCTTAAGCCCAGGAGTTGGAAGTTGCTATGAGCTGTGACGCCACAATCCTCTACAGAGGGCAATAAAGTGAGACTCTGTCTCTACAAAAAAAAAAAAAAAAAATTCAACATCCTTTACTCAACAAGCTAGAAAATGAAGGGAATCTCCCCAACCTCATAAAGCACATCAATGAAAAATCCACAGTTAACATTTTACTCGGTGGGGAAAGACCTAGTGCTTTCCTCCTAAGAGCAGGAAGAAGATACGGATGACTGTTCTTCCACTTCTAAAACAAAAGGGGAAGAAAAACAATGGTTTGTCTGCTGTGGAAGGATAGAATGAAGGACAAGAACACAATAGGAATCCCAGGAGTCCAGAAAGACTCCAAAGATGGTGGCCTGAGCAACAGGCAGGTGTTTCCTGAAATGGGAGAAAGTCTAGGTAGAACAGGTGTTGAAAAGAAAGTAAAAATTCTAGTTTAGACACATCAAACACGCTATGTCCCTAGACACGCTCGTGGATCTGACACCAAGTCACGCAGATGCATGTCTGGAGCTCAGAGAGGAAGCCTGAACCAGAGCTGAAGGGGGTATGGACTCAGGGGAGCTTTGCACAGAGATTCCAGAGTATGAGGTGAAGGACCCCATGGAATCTGGAAGTTGAAGCCCCAGAAATTACAATAGGTAATAAAAGCCCCAAATCCCTGAGACGGGACGTCCACAGAGACGGGTTTTGAAAGCAGGAAGGAGAATGGGGGAGCCCTCACTTTGTGGAGCTGACAAGGCAGCTTCTACATTCTCCATGGAGCGAGGGAAGGTCATTTATGAACAGTGCACTGGGCTGGAGGACAGGAAGGAAGCATGGGACTTGGGAAGAGTGAGACGCTATGCACTCATATTTGGGAACCAAAGCGAGGGGTGTGCATTTCAGGGCAGCGTGGGAGGCTGCGTGCAGCTAGTCTCCATCTTGTTGCGAGATCTTCCTCAGCCACGCTCATCTGAGTGAGTTCAAGGAAGGACAGGAAGGGTGGCTGGGGTGTCCAGCCTGGGGAGTTTACTTGGCGAGTGTGACAGAGGGACAGAGGACAAGGCAACTGGGGTCTTTTTCAAGAGCAGACAAACTGAAAGGATGAGGCAGAGGCAGTTTTTTGGTGAAGGCAAGGTCAAGTGTGTGGCAAAGGGAGTGTGTGGCTGAGGCAGAGAGGAGGAAGAGATCCTTGGACGTGAGCGGGTCAGAGACTGAGAAACCCAGGGCCATGTGAGATGCTGGGCTGGTGAAGACGCGTGGGAGTCCGATGTCAACTGCTATACTGGCCCTCTTGGGCATTTAAGATCCGAAAAGTTCTCCTGAAGCGTCCCCACACCATACTTTCACACTGACTTACCTTTACCCTTTATAAGGGTAAAAGAGGTAACAAAACCACATTATACTATATTATGTATTACATTTCACATTATATTCTTCACCCTCTTTTATGCACAGGAGACAGGGACTTGGGGTTCTTGATAGACCTCTGTCTTGAAGAACATTAATTGTCAAGGTGTGGGATGAGCTTGACATCTTGCAAAGCCTTGGGAGAAAACACCCCACCTTGAAAATCATGAATCCAATGCTCTTTCTGTCAAGGGCAAGGGAAGGAAGCCTCTCTGCCCTCCCGGGAAGACTCCACGAGGGAATGAAGCTGTCATCTCCAGAGCGCCTCCCTGTCATCACCTCCTGCACAGGATTTGGCCACTTCTGGTTTCTATAGCTTTCTAATGACTTCCGTCCAAGAGTGTATCTGGAGTAAGCGAATGGTGAAATTGGTATCCCACTGCCTATAGTTCATGTAAATTACAAACATCATTTTTATAGAACGTACTATATGCCCAGTGCAGGGCAAGGTGCCATACACACATCCAGGATCTCAGAGAATCTCCCTGGCAACATTTGGTATTTTTCTCCCCATTCTCAGAATGAACAATTGAGATTCAGAGAAGCTCAGTAACTTTTGCAAGTCATGGAGATGAGGTTTGCCTAACTCTAAAGCACATGCTCAAGGCAGAGTGCCACACTGCACACACCTCACTGTCTCCTGCAGGCATCATTCATTCATGGAGTCAGTGCACATCTTCATGGGCCAAGTTCTGTGCTGGGCACTGAGGATGCGTGCTCAGCAAGACAACTTAGTTTGCAAACTCAAAAATATTATGATTCAGTGGGAGAGTCGGACGAGAAAATGGAACGTTTCAAGGCACTGTTGTAAGTGCTGGGGAGGAGGCTGTGTAATGTACACATACAAGGGATGAAAAGTAGAGATGTGGCTAGATATAGCCCCCGTATGTTAAAACATTATGTTATACACCATAGATATATAGTTTTTACTTGTCAATTAAAACAGAAATCTCTCATTTTCATGTTTGGCTGCTGCATATGCAATTTTTTTTTTTAATTGAGACAGAGTTTCACTTTGTTGCCCTTAGTGGAGTGCAGTGATGTCACAGCTCACAGCAACTTCAATATCTTGGGCTCAAGGGATTCTCTCGCGTCAGCCTCCCAAGTAGCTGGGACTACAGGCGCCCACCACAACACACAGCTATTTTTAAAGATGAGGTCCTGCTCTGGCTCAGGCTGGTCTCAAACCTGTGAGCTCAAGCAATCTACCTGCCTCGGCCTCCCAAGTGTTGGGATTACAGGCGTGAGCCACTGTGCATGGCGCTGCATATGCCATTGTATTGGATGTACTATGATTTATTTCTCTGTCTCCTACTAATAGGCATTAAGTTGTTTCTGTGGAAAATTATCAACAATGTTTCTTATTTCATTGACATTAAGTCAAATTTTCTTTACTCATGCTTGCTTCAGCAGCATATATACTAAAATTGGAACAAGAAGACTAGCATGGCCCCTGCACAAGGATGACATGCAAACTCGTGAAGTGTTCCATATTTTTGAGTGAAGAAGTTGAAAAAAATTTTTCTTTACTTCTTTTCTCATTTCTGTCAGTAAACCGGAGGTCTCATTTTTTGCTTATAAATGCAGCCTATAAAATTCCATAGCCTGGCCTTAAGAAACTCAAGTCTTTTTCAGGAAGAGATGAAAGAGGATGGGTGGCGATATGCCATCATGTGTCATAAAACCAGCTTAAAGAATTGTGAGAACATTCACTAGCATGAAGCTGTCTTTCTGGGATGGAAGATGTGGGCGAGTTCATGACTGTGACCACTGCCGGGGCTCTGCCGGGACTGCTGCTCTGGGACATCTGCCTACTCTCCCCAAAGCTCCTTCTTTTTCTACCCTGTCTACTCCCTTCCTCTTTTTATACCTCCTGGCTTGACCCTTCTTTCTTCTCCTAGCTTAACCGTCTCTTTTCACCATAATGTCGCTCCTTTTGCAGCCTGGACCCCACAGTCAGTCATTTCAATTATATTCTTACTGATATCTTCAAATCCCCCTCCTGCTTCCTCTTTAGCCTTCTGTCCTTGCCATTCTCCATACCAGGTCTTATCACTTCGCTCAGATTACCTGAATTTTGTGAGGATCGAATAGAATTACAGCTCCTCAGTGCCTGGCACATGATAGGTACTCATTAAATATTTCCTATTTCCCTTGTCTCACCCTATCAGAAGGAAATGTCCCTTGTTTTAGGAGACACTGTCTCCCCAGCCCACTCAATGTCTGAAATGGTTGAGTAGATTCTGAGCAGACATGCCTCTCTCCCAGGCTGTGCCTCACACGGCAACTGGCAACCTCTCTCCTGCCATCTGCTTGCTGGCTGTCACTCACCACCTACTAGACTGGGACATCGCAGCCACTGGCCCAAGCTTCATTCCTAAACCCACCTGCTAAGGAGAAGGCCAACTTCAGAACCCATCAAGGGATATAAATAATTCAGCAGCCAAGAAAAACAGTGAGTAAATTGGGCCTTCTCACCCAGAGAGACTCTGGAGAACATTTTAGGAGTGGGCCTACTGGGGTCTTACGGGTCAAGCACTACAGGCTTAACAAAGCTATTATTTATAGTTTAGAAGCATAAGATCCTGAGGAAAGTTTCCATCAAGTTTGGCAGTGAGAGTCAGAATTGACATGGAAAAGAAAAAAAGAAAAAGTATGACATTCACTGGGCCAGGTCACTTACATAGATCTTTTCAGTTAATCTAACAATTCTACAAAGTGGCTGTTCTTATGCTAGGCCTTATTGTACAGATGAATATCTGCATAGCGGCCACAGAGCTTCAGAGCTTGCTGGATCTGAGTAGGTGTTGTGGCCTCAACTCTTTCTAGCTGTGTGACTTTGAGTATGTTATTGAACCTCTCTGAGTCTCAGTAATCACATCTATGACATGGGAAGCACCATGCTGACCTTGTAGCTTTGTTTGGCAATTAGGCAACGCAATGAACCTAAAAGCCATCAAGATGTTCCTGGCACTCATTAGGCAGTCAAGAAATGCCATCTGTTATTATTTTTACTATTATTGATATTATTGCTAAAAGTCATTGAGTGAGGGTGCTGGGATTCGAACCCAAATCCTTTTGGGTCCAAAGTTAAAGGAACCAGAACCACAATTTTCTTTAGAGAAAGCTGGTGATATGCTTCTCTCAGTGTTTTTGCAGCACTCACCACATGCTAGGAATAGTGTCAGGCAGGAGAAAAGTAGAACAAATAAGACTTTCCCCCCCATTTTTCTCTTCCCTTCTCTTTCTGGCCACGGCTCTTCTTAGTCTGTGGATGGCATTTACTACTTTTCTATATTGGTGTTGAGCTTGGCTGTGTGGCCTGCTTTCGCCAGTGGAATGTGCGTGGCCTTGCTGAGAGCAGAGGCTGTAACGTGTTTCTGAGCTTTGGCCTGCTTGCTTGTGCTTCCTCCATTTGTCACAAGAAAAGTATGTGCAGGGTAGCCCTGTTCCCAGAGACACACATGGGGCAGGCTGGACCCTAACCCAGAGACTGGAATGAACCTGGCTCAGACTCTCACAGCTGAGAGCTGCTGAGACACAGCCAGTCTGAGCATGAAATAAATCACTGTTGCTATAGCCATTGAAATTTTGGAGCTGTTTGTTACACAAAATTATTGCAAGAAAATCTGACTAATACACAAAGAGAGAAAGAAAAGTAAGTCAATCATTATGTACGGTAATCTCCCTTTATCCACAGTACCTCTGTTTCAAGACCGCCAGTGGATGCCAGAAACCTTGGATGGTACCAAACCCTGTATACACTATGTTTTTTCCTATACAAACACACATACCTAGGATAAAATTTAATTTATAAACTGGGCAAAATAAGAGATTAACAATAATAATAAAACAGAATAGCTATAACTACATGGCAACATCACTACTCTTGTGCTTTGGAGCCATCATAAATGAAAAGAAAAGTTACTTGAACACAAGCTTTGTGATACCATGACAGTCAATCTGGTGACCGAGAACGCTGCTCGGCAAGTAATGGATGAGAAGCGTCTACAGCATAAATACGCTGGACAGGGGCTGATTCTAGGAGGGACAGTGCAGGATGGTGCAGGATTTCATCATGCTAGACAGGACAATGCACAATTTGAAACTTTAAACAGGATTTCAAACTTTAAACAAGATTTAAAACTTTAAACAGGATTATTTCTGGAATTTTCCATTTGATAGTTGCAGGCCTTGGTTGACTGCAGATAACTGCAGATGAGGAGGCACGGCTATACAGAGGAGTTGGGAGCCCTTTGCTGGAAGTCTGCAGAGGTACAGAGAGGGCTTGGGGGATCCGCTGCTCAGTGGCTGTCCTCCTTGCCTCCGGCCTCCTCATAAATGGATTGCATCCATCAACATGGAAAAGTGCTGCCATTTTTATCATTTAACAAAAACTCTTCTTTTGATCCCATTTTTCTGCACCCTTATATAACAAATTCCTCAAATGCCTCCATTGGTACTTGTTTCTCACAGCCCTTTTCTCTTGAATCCTCTCCAATTCACTCCAACTCATTCACTCAAATGGCTCATCAAGGTCCCTAGTGACCTTCATGTTGCTAAAACAATAACCAATTCTCAGCCTTCATCTCTGCAACTTTTCAGCAGCATTAGACCTAAAAAACCACCCCTCCTCCTTGAAACACTGTCTTCACTTGGCTTCCAGAAGACAGCACCCTCCTACTAACCACTGGCGCCTCCTTCTCTTCTCCTTGGTTAGTTAGTTCCTCTTCATCTCCTGTCTTTCAAATAGGAGCATCCCAGAGCTTGGGTCTCAGACTGTTTCCCTTCTCTACAAAGAGAAAGCGATCCCTGGAGATCTCATTCAATCTTATGATTTTATGCATGGTTTGCTTTCTAATGATCTTGAAATTTACATGATGAGGCAGGACCTACCACCTGAACAGCAGACTCATGTATCCTGTTCTTCACCAATATCTCTCCACTTGGACATCTAATGTTCATCTCAAATTTAATTCTGGGTTGGGGATGGCAGTAAATGTCTATAATCCAAGGACTTTGAGAAGCCCAGGCAGGAAGGATGCTTGAGGCCAAGAGATCAAGACCAGCCTGGTCAAAATAGTGAGACCCTGTCTCTATAAAAAATATAAAGTAAAAAAGTGGCTGTGTGCCTATAGCTCAATGGTTAGAGTGCTGGCTGGCCCCGTGTACCAGGGGTGGCAGGTTTGAACCAGCCAGGGTTTGCTAAACAAAAAAATTAAATTAAAAAGTTAGCTGGGTGTAGTGATGAGCACCTATGATCCCATTTACTCAGGAAGCCGAGGCAGGATTGTGTAAGCCCATGGGTTTGAGGCTGCAATGATCTATGATACCACCATTGTCCTCTAGCCAGGGCAACAGAATAAGATCTTTTCTCCAAAAACAAAATTCCCCACTTAATTGTGGATTTTTCCCTTTAAAACCTGCTCTTCCAATAATATTCCCCATCTCATTTCATGAGAACCCACTTCTTCCAATTGCTTAGGTCAAAAATTTGGGGGCCAACCAAGAAGCACGTGAAGAGATGCTCAGCATCTCTAATCATTAGGGAAATGCAAATAAACATTACAGTGAGATGCCACTTCACACCAATTGAGATGGCTGTTATCAAAACAAGATAGAAATGTTGGTGAGGATGTAGAGAAATTAGAGCCCTGTGCGCTGCCAGTGGGAGTGTAAATGGCACAGCCTCTTGGGAAGACAGCATGGTAGTTCCTCCCAAAGTTGAACCCAGAATTACCACATGATCCAGCAATTCCATTTACTTGTCTCTCCCTCTGTAACATGAGTTATATGCAGCGGGGATTTTCTTCTGCAGAGTTCACAACCAAATCCCAGATCAGTGCCTGGCGTGTAGAAAGGACCCTGTAAATATTTGTTGAATGAATGAAATCTATTTCTTCATCCTGGCAGAAAAGGTGTCAGAGGGTAGTGGATACCTTAGTTGTGTTCAGAAAGAAGAGCAAATGTCAGCCAGGTGGACAGGAAACCGAGGACGATACAGGTAGGGGAGTGAGCAGGAAGTAGCACAAAGGCAGGACACAGAGTGGACAGTCAGGTGACATGACCAAAGCCACGGCGTGGGGCATCGTCAGGAAAGGGCAGGACAGCGGGACACGATGCCTGCTTGGTGGTCAAGGGTTCGACACTCATGCGTTCAGCGTCCACACCAAGGTGTGCTGACTCCATCCTGCTCACTAGCCCCTGTGACCAAGCAGAATCCCCGGCCTTGCCCCCGACAGCTGCTGGGCAGGTCTAGGGCAGTCCAGAGAGTTGCATTTTTATTATTTTATTTATTTACTTTTTATTTCAGATTAATATGAGAGGACAAAGAATTAGGCTGCAATGCTTGCATTTGTAAGGTAAAGTCCCTATTATAGCTGTGTCCCGCACTCGAGAGGTGTGGCATGTACATCCTCACATTGTGCCCAAAGGTGGGAGCACACCAATCCCCCTGTCCATGCCTCATCCCCTCCTTTCCCCTCTCCCAAATTTGAATAAAATTGAGTTTTTCTCTCGTGTGGGTGTGTATTAGTTTGTTTACTGGCTTCACATTAGTATTGAGTCCATTGGATACTTGCTTTTTCATTCTTGTGATATTTTACTAAAAAGAATGTGTTTCAACTCCATCCAGGTTAATGCAAAACATGTAAAGTCTCCGTCTTCTTTATGGCTGAGTGGTAGTCCATGGTGTACACCACAGTTTATTACTCCATTCATGGGTTGCTGGGCACTTAGGTTGTTTCCACAACTTGGCAATTGTAAATTGAGCTGTGATAAACAATCTAGTACAAATGTCTTTACAATAAAATGATTTTTTTCTTTTTCTGGATAGATGCCTAGTAATGGAACTGTGGGATCAAATGGAAGGTCTAATTTGAGTGCCTTGAGGACTCTCCATTTTTCCTTCCGAAGAGGCTGTATTAGTTTGCAGTCCCACCAACAGTGTAAAAGTGTTCCCTTCTCTCCACATCCGCTCAAAGAGCTGCATTTTTAGCATTCTCTTGCAATCACAGAAGTGTGATTCTTTGGGGGAACTGTGGTGTATGCTCGATGCAGGCAGTTCTTCCACCTCTTTGGAGTTAGGTAGAATAAAATTTTTGCATTTCATGAGGTTTAGAACCATTGCTGTGGCTGCAAAGCACAGTATAGACGCAGTGGGAGCAGGAAGAGGAAAGGGGCAGAGGTGATAGGAAGGGGTTTGGGCACAAGACCTGCCAAAGAGGAAGAGCGGCATAGCCTGTGACCCTCTGGGGGTGTGCAGGGGAGAGGGCTGTGTCCAGGACTTTCTGTCCTGGGCTAGTCCATCTGGAAGCACAGTATGCCGACACCCCAGAACATGAAAAGGCCACATGACTGCTCCTCACTCACCTCCCTGCACAGAGAGGAGCTGCAATTATGCTGGCATGAAGCCAGGAAAGAGGACTGGCTAAATCTCTGGAGGGCAGCCCTGCATTTGGGTGCTGACAGGCTGGGAAGAGCAGAGGTCATGTGGTTGCTGCTGACAAACAAGGCTGGGTTCCTTCAAGCAAATGGGCTTGGAATGGATTTCTAGACGGATCCAAAATGCTAATGAAAATTTCATCAGTGCCCATCGGAGAGCCGTTGCTAGGCACCTGCCTGCACATGCCATTGAACTGTGGACAGAAGCTTCTGAGTAACTGAAACCCAACTGTTTCCCAAACCAATTTAGACTGAGACTGAGCTTCAAGGTGGGGACAGTCTCTCAGGAAGGCAGGAGCTCAGGGCTCTCTCTCCCACACAAACACAAGCCTGCCTGCCTTCCAGGGGGTCGGTCTCAAGGCAGCCTAAGAAGTGGGACCTGGAAAGGGACTGTCTTATCTGTTTCGATCTTAAATGATTTGTTTAGAGCTTCTGGAAGGCTCCCTTAGTCCGCCAGCCTTGACAATAGATATGCGTGAATGATACTTTTTTATGAATAAAAATAATATAAAGAAATCTCAATATTCCTCACAGGAAATAGTTTGATGAGAAGAATTCAAGCAAGAACATCAAAACTTATAGTCATGCACACAAATGGGGCTGTGTCAACTCAGAAGCAGACACAGCAGCTCTCCACATTCACCTGTTCTGATTATGATCTTACACATTTAAAGCAGGCTTTGTGGTGGGCATATTGATATAGACGTGTATATCCATTTTTCTCTATAAATAATATAATAAGCGCCAAGACTATTTTTACATAGCACTTCCCAGTTCATGAAGCAGCTTTACAAGGTAAACCCACAGCATGATAAATATAAACATACTGAATGCTCATTTTAAATAAATTTTTATTTTCTCTATTATTCTCAGGGGAGAAAAAAATCCCTTCAAACATTTTCCAGTTCATTTATTGCACCTTCCGCAAAATCCTCAGATAAACAGTATGCTTCAAGCTACATATTCTTGTCCAAACAACCCCTTAATAAAACCTGAACATCCATTTATGAAACACAAGTCCCCTTTGAAAATTGTCCTCTCAGCTATGGCTGAATTTCTGTGCTCTGACCACATGTGCAGCCACAGGGAGTTTTGCTAAATACTCTGTTGAATTCTCAGTTTATAGGTTATGGGTCAGATGGTGCTTACTGAACCTTAACACAAAAATGGAAGGGCTGTGCTGGGTCAAGTGCACAGCCAGTCCATCTCTTGTTTCTGACTTGTGCTATCAGCAGCATTTGTATACACAGTCATGACACTCCTCCATGGTCCATGGCAAGGACCTCAAAAAATCAGACATAGATTTTTAAAATAAAAAGGGTATAAAATTAAAGATGCAACATAATTCCAAATTTGTTTCAAAGTTTTACACACACACACACACACACACGCATGCATACAGACAAAGAAGAGACTCAAGCATATACCAAAACATGACTACAGTTATTTTTGGATAGTAAGATTAAGAATAATCAAAATTTCCCCTTCTTTTCGCTTCATTTATAATCTAGGCCATTTTTGAGGCTAGGAATATACCATCAAAATGTTCTCCATGAGTTAACTCACAATTGTATAAGCCCAAGACACAGCTTTGGAGGGAGAAATAGATCCTGACCAGGAAGGGCTGAGTCCTGAGCTCCCCCACCTGCCCCATCCGGAGGGTTTGGCTTTGGCTTCACTGCCTCCACCTGGCTGGTGAGAACCAGAAGTTATTGTGTTTTGGTCTGAGGGGCCCTGTTATGGTAAATGTGCTGTCTTTTCCACTCAGGATGTTGGGGCCATGGAAAAGTATTTCAGTCTTGCTGCTGCTCAATGAGCTGTGAAAGGTGCTGTCCGAAGCTTCAATCCTGCACACAGGGAGCCTTTAGGCACAGACTGAGCTGACCGGGGACGCTGTACTTTCAAAAATGAGCTCCTAAACTCGACCTTGGATAAACCTCTTCTGGAAATAGAAGTCACCACAACAGTAAGGCACCTGCCTTTTGTAAAGTAGGGGGCGAGATCGCTGTCTGTATTGCCTAAAAATTTCTGGAATCATTTCCTAACTGCCCTTCTTATGACTACTCTCTGTCCCTTCCATCCCCTACCTGGCCAGAGTGTTCTTTCTAGATGGAAGGGCTGACTACAAGGTAGTCTCGTCCCCAGCAACCACAGTGGGGGCTCTCAATCTTTTCCTGTCTCAGGGATATGTAGGTGATCCAAGGGGAACTCGCCATGGCAGAGTCTGCTGGCTTTGTGAGACCAGGTCATGACTCACTCAGCTCTGAGTCCAAATGCCAAACATGGGGCCAGGCAGCTAGCAGGTGCACAGAAGGTCCTCAGTGATAGGTACTAACAGGGACTATTTGTCAAAATAGATGATAAGTGAATGAAGGAATAAATGATGAAAAAACAAAAGATAAGTTCTGTATGACAGAGAGGGGACACCATCCAGGTGCGTTATCAGCAAATGGAATTGTGCAGTGCAGCTGGGAAGGAAAGGTATGCTGTTATCCTCCCTGTCTAGCTGATCTAAAACCTGCGATTTTACTCATTCCAGATAATGCAAAGTCAGAAAGTAGTAGAAACTACTCTTCAATAAACACCCAGTGAGCACCAAATGTGTGTCAGCCCAGAATCTAGAGCTCTTTTCAGTTCAAATCCAATAGCTGCCAGTGAGGTCACATGTACTCCCATTAGCACATTTGGAAGGTGAGTGCCTGAGAGGTTGCCAGTGTGGGGCTGGATAATAGAGTTAACTGTAATATCATCCCATTTGCACTAATGGTGACAGTGTCCTTTCTCTTGGCTGAATTCCCTGAGCTAGTCTTATAAAATCTGTCAGTGCAAAAGGGTAGAAATGATATTTAGTACATACTCCTGAAAGTCTCTCTCTCTTTTTTTATAAACAAAGACGGGTCCAGGGCTTAAGGCATAATGCCTCTCAGCATGTCTTGGTCAGATTGTTCCTGTCCAGTAACAATATGCGGAATCCCTTTTAAAATCGTTAATGTTCTTAGCAGCCAAGTCTGAGATAGGCACAGATTTACTTATCAGAATGCTTCTAATTACAAGAGCAGATACTCAAATTCCCTATCTCTTTCCATCTCATAGTTTTGCTTTCCTTTGAGTTGGCTTTATTCTTTGTCAGGCTTTAGACAAAGCAGCCAAAAGCAACTTCAAAATTTTATGTCACCAGCTTAGCATGCCCTTGGAGAGAGGGCTCCTCTTTGTCAGGAGTTCATACAAAAGCCTCCAAGCCAGCTCTGTCCACCTGGCCAGGGTCACTGTCTGATGCTGACTGATCCCTGTGGCCAGTGGGAGAGAGTAGACTGATCAGCTAATTTCATTCAGGTCACAAGGAATCCATGCAGGAGAATGGCGGTGACCCACCTGGACCACGTAGACTGAAGGTTGAGGTTGGGTACATAGCCAGTATCTTAGAGGAAATTAGAAATCGGGTAGTGGAAGGACAGATGTGTGCCGGCAGGAATAGATGTGCACTATGGCTATCATTCATGATCCTTCTAAGGAAACCAAGTACGGTTCACTGGGTGCCAACTTCAGAACAGGAGGAGGCAGAAGAAACGATCAGGACACAGAAGCAGTGTGCACACACAGGAACATGGCGCAGGCTGAGGAAGCACGGGCCCACCCACGAGAGACCAAGTTCAAAGGCCCCGTTCTGCTCCTCTTGGGCAATGTGCCCCAGGCAAGTCCTTAAGTGTCCTCTCCTAATAAATCCAATGATCCAGCTCAACTCACATGTCCCAAAGGGAATAGATGTGATCAGTGAGTGTGTGGTAAGCTAAAAGCATAAAGACATTTGTTGAACTGCCACTACCCAGGCAGTTGGCCATTGAATTCTAACTATTTCTTCAAGTATATTGCTCTAATTTTACAGATATAAACACCAAAGCATGATGAAGTTGGAAGTAATGTGCCTTAGGTTACAGGCTGAGAAATAACCACTTCAGGATTCTGTTCCAGTCTGACTCCAGAGGCTGTATTCGTAACCAATGTGTACATCATTTAAAGAAAATAAGAGCACCACTTAGGTAAAAGTGATTTCTAATTCTGTGATTGGTTGAGTATTAAGTAACAATGAATCCTAACTTGATCTTTACTGAAAGTGAATTTAAATTATGTGTTTGGTAGGGTGCAAGCTAAGCTGCTATAAAAAAAGACTCTCCAATATACAGAGGCTTAAATAAGATGGAAATGTATGCCTTTCTTTCTCTTAACAGTAACCAGTGGTGGTCAGAAGCAAAGGGAAGGCTCTGGTTTATGACCATTCAGCTCTGTCATCCTCAACCCCCACTCATCTGGGCCCAAGGATGCTCCCCTGGTTGTCACCATTCCCATCTGGTAAGAAGGTAGAATAGAGGAGGGCCAAGGTAAGCAGATTTTGCTGAGGTTGGGGATGAACTGGGAGGTGTACACATCACCTCTGCTTACCTCCCTCTTGCCTGCACTTAATTTTAATTTTATGTCCACATCTACTGTCACAGGGAGGCTGGAAAATGTACCCTCTGGCTGGGCTTCTATGTGCCCAGCTAATGCACAGATGGTTCAATTCTTACAAGGGAAAAGAGGGGATAGATGTTTTCCCCATGCCACTACCTAAGAAAGTTAGAATTAGAGCTTACCATTTACCAAATTTACACCAGCTATGTTATGTACAAGCAAGGAAGCTAGGGGAACAAGAGTTTAAAAGATTTTGTCAAGGTCCTTTATTTCATCAAGGAAGAACTGAATCTAGAGCAGAGGTTCTCAACCTGTGGGTCGCGACCCACAGGAACTGTATTAAAGGGCCACGGCATTAGGAAGGTTGAGAACCACTGATCTAGAGCCTGTTTCTTGATTTAAAGTCCAATTGTTTTTTTCTAAATTGTCTTCAATTTGAAAACAAAAGCTATGAAATTTCTAAGTGGTGCCAGAAAAACACAATTACCTTAAAAAAATAATATTTATTGCAACACTGCTCTGATGTCGAACAGAGGTTCAAAAGGAGCTGATAAATGTCAAAAAAGAAAGATAAATATATTCATAGAATTTTAAGATTGGAAGCAAGATACCACCAAGATTTTCATGACAGTATGCTCCTTTTCCTTTGAGGAACAAACAGGACAAATGCTTTCCCTCTGGTCACACAGATAGGGAGAGAACTTGGCCATGAACTGAAATTAGTCCAATTCTAAAATCTCCGTTCTTTCTACTACAACATATGGCCCTGTGCTGTGGCTTGGATGTTGGGCCCCTGAAGATCTCATGTTAGAGTCTGTCTGATCCCCAATGTTGGAGGTGGGGCATAATGAGAGGTGTTTTGGTCCTGGAGGGGGATCCCTGGTGCCTAGATTAGTGCCCTCCCTATGGGGGTGATAAGTATATCCTCAGTCTATTCTTTTCCATAAAAGCTGGTTGTTTAAAAGAGTCTGGCACCTCCCTGCTCTCTCTTGCTTCCTCTCTTGCTGTGTGAACACTGCACACACGGGCTCCCCTTCACCCTTTGTCATTAGTGGAAGCAGCGTGAGACTTTCACCAGATGCCCAATCTTGTAGCCAGAGAATCATGAGCCAAATAAACATTTTTCCTGTATAAATTAGCAAGCCTCAGATAGTCCTTCATAGAACAACAAAAATGACCTATACATTCTATGCCCACACATCCCCATCCTCCAAATTAAGGCAGGTGGTTTGATTTTCCTGTACAGAATTAGGATCCAAGTATCCACACCATTTGACCACTCCTGCTAGATCTGGATGGCTTCTTCTCTGTGTTGAGCCCCAGTGGGTCCCTGCCCCAGTCTAACTGCCCTCCCTCAGCCCCATGGGTCAAGCATCCTCTCTAGGCAGAGGAATCTTCCTCATCCTGTCCCCAGGAGAGGTGCCCCTGTGGACATCAGAATCTACCTCTGCAGTTCCCGTCTCTGTCCAGAGTAGAAGGTCACCACTTGTGACACCCACACGACATCTCCACAGGTGTTTATTATTCTAGGGTCTTAGGAGAGAAGAGGTTAGCTGGGCAGATAGATGTCTGGGTAAAAAGGTCCAGGCCAGGGCGGCACTCGGAGAAAAAAGATACAAAGA
The DNA here is from genome assembly GCA_963574655.1 of Perodicticus potto. Classification (NCBI taxonomy): domain Eukaryota; kingdom Metazoa; phylum Chordata; class Mammalia; order Primates; family Lorisidae; genus Perodicticus; species Perodicticus potto. The sequence goes on along the minus strand of CAUYRH010101345.1, from coordinate 15,134 downwards.
GCCTGGCTCCCTAACCATGAATATTTAATACCAACCTTTACCTATTTCTGGACTTTTTTTTTATGTAAGAAACGAATTAATTTCTAATTTGTTTAGGCAGCTACTATTTTGTGTCTTTCTGCTAAATGGAGCTGAACTTAATGCTAAGTAATAAAAAGTTCCTTTGTCTTACTTTTGTATCTCCTATACCTTGCATGGTGTCTGGCACAAAATGGGGGTTCGTAAAAAATGTCTTCTTGATCATAAGCAAATGTTGGCATATTAAATGGTTCACAACACAAAGGCAATGTGAAATAAATATTATGCATTCATATACAAGGGAAAACAGATAAGGCACACGCAGGCATTTAGCGAAAGCTGTTTCACATAGCATTCAAGACCCAGTTGGACTGTCATTTACAGTCTTCACTCCTTGAAATAAAAGACATTATCTTGCCTTTGGAAGAGCGCTGCTGTCAGGTGGCCCCATTGTCTGGATCACAATAGACAAGGGGCAGCTTCCCACCTGAGAGCTGGCTGGGACAGATGAGTGAGTGTTTTTGTCATTATACTTATTTATATTTAATTAATATTTATGAAGAATAACTGTGTTCAAGTGCCAACCTCCAGGCCCCCAGATGCTTTGTATCATAAGACCTGGGGGGATTTATGTTTTATATCATGTATTTCTTTTCCCATCTCAGCAGAGCGGTCTTCCCTGTACAGCCTTATTGTCTCTTGTTCTGGATTTTTGTAGCTAATGCGAATAAACAGCCAACTCATTAGTTTTCTTAAAATATATACAAATCACTAATCTCTTTATAAGGAGAAAAAACTTACCCTTAGGAAATGCAATATATTTCTCCTGAGACACACACCTCCCTTTCATTCAATCATTTAGTGGGTGTTTATTGAGTGCCCTCCGTGTGCCAGGCCCTGCTGGGAATACAGCAGGCTTTAAACAGACCCTAGTCCTGTGTGTGCTTACAGCTGACCTTCTGGTGGGAGAGTCTGACAGCACACAAGTTAAATGCATAAACTAAGCAGTTTGTTAGATAGCAGTAAGTGTCACAGGGGAGAGCAGAACAAAGAAGGGACGTTTGGGCATGGAGTTGCAATTTTACACGGGATAGTCAAAGAAGCTTCCTAGAGAAAGTGTGACCTGAGGGAAGGTCTGACAGAGGGAAAGAGAGAGCAGTGAGCATCTAATGGGCAAGCATCCCTGGCTGGGGGTTCAGGAGCAACGTCTCAGACCACACTGATGCATCTAAGTAAAACAAACCAGTCGCAGAAAGCCAGATGCCACACGATGCCACTTCCATGAAGTATCTGAAATAGTGACATTCACCAATTAAAGACTGGGAGGGCGGTTTCCAGGGACCGGAGTGAGGGGGAGACGGAGAGTTACCAAGTAATGGGTCTGAAGTTTCAGCCAAGCAAGACATGTGAGTTCTAGAAACCGGCTGCTCCACACTGAACCTGCAGTCCACAGCAATGACTGCACACGAGAAAACTTGCTGAGAAGGCAGAGCTCATGTTAAGTGTTCTCATCACTCTAAAAGAAAAGATTTTTTTAAAGGAGAAAAGTCTGGAAGGCAAAGGGATGCATGTGGGGTTGATGGATCTGCAAGGAGGCCCTTGTGGCCATGGCAAAGGGAGAGCACAGAGAGGAGATGGCGCCATGTCACGGAGGCCCCCACGTCACTGGAGAACTTTGCTCACTCTCAAGACACTAAAGGACCTGAAGAGTTCTGAGCAGAGTGACAGGATCTGATCCACGTTTTGTAAAGTTGACTCTGGTGTCTACAGGAACAAGGCCTTACAGAATCATCTAGAAGGAATTCTAGAGTAAAGTCTATGCTTTCGTCTTGCTCTGCTGCTGTGGCACGCAGCATGTCCCGCTGCCCTGGGAAGTTCGCACTTGCTCAGGTCTTCCCTCAGTCTCTGACGCGGGGAGTGCTCAGGAGCAGCCTCTGCCTTCTCACCTTTGGATTTACGGTGATTTTCACACCAAGGCCACGATCCCACACCTCCACCCCAAGCTGCTTCTAGCCAATAACTAAGTCCCCTGGGGGTCCTGAGGCTGGGTTATTTCTGCCCAACACAAGACTTCTCTAATGTTCTGTCTTTGTTCGGGAAACCCCTCACTGGTGTGGGCAAGACCTTTACCAGCTGTGCCACTGTCTGAGGATCCTCCTTCTATTCCTCTCCTTGTGGCACCTCCCAGGGTGACAGACATCACAGTCAATAGCTGCCTCTCGCCACCTGCCATTCCCTCCCCACTCCTCTTTCCAGACATTTCTCCCCAAAAATCCCTTGCACATCTAAATTCATCCTGGTTTTTGATCTTCAGGCGACCCAAACTGACACATGTCTAAATTTCCTTTCTCTTACCCGTAGCAACAAGGATACTGTTAGATTTCTCTAGTTCCTCTGGCTCAAAATCCTACCTGTGTTTAAGATTCTACAGGGTTATCCCTATTTGAAGAAAGAAGAAAAAGAGGGTTGCATATTTTGTTCTCTGATCCTCAACTATTTTGGGCCTATGGTCCTTTGTTATATTTGATTTTTGTCACTATAAAGAACTTTTGTGTGGGTGATATCTCACAAGATAAATCATTCTGGGCAATGTTCCAAATGGTGAAAAACAGTTCTCTGAGGACTAGCTGGAAATTCTACACAAAATGTGAACCATCGCTTTGCTTCAGACAAAGGTTCTTATGCTTCAGGGTACACAACAGGCCCCCTGGGAGCTCGTGGAAAAGGCAGATTCCTGGATGCAAACCCTGGAGAGATTCCTTCATTCAAGAGGGTGGATCCTGGGACTGCATTTTCATCAAGCTCCCCTGTGACTCTGGTGCATTTAGTTCAGGGCATAATCTCTGAGAAATGCAGGCATATGATAAATGACATTTTCATTTTTTTCTTAAGTTTTAGAAAAACTATTTACTGTGTATCTATAAGGTGCTGCGGGAATGTGTGGGCAGTCATTGACTGCATGATGAGGAATGGAGGGAACCAAGGTGATCTCTGGTAGGTGCTGACATTTCAGCAGGTCATAAAAAGTGAAAAGGAATTTGTTCCCCTAGTCAATGTGTGGAGACATTCCCAGCAGGTCTCGATGGCAGCTGGGGGCTGACGAACCATGGAGTGGGCACAGGGGAAGGAAGAGAAGAACACGGGGGGCAATGGGGATGTACAGCTCCATCTCAATTTCTGGAGGGGACTTTATTTTAGGGATATGTGATATGGCTCGAGAATGTCACTTTAGGAGTCTGGGGAGCAGCTGCCTTATCTACATAAAACACAAAGTAAATAAAAATTTGAGAGGAATCAGAGGTAGCAAATGTTACTTGATTTTTCTTCAATACCAGAATACTCAGTAGGAGCCCCCCTGAGACACCGTGGGGCGTCTGCTCTTGCTCCCTGTGCTGTGTGCTGCTCTGGGTGGGGGGCAGGGGGGGAGTGTCTCCCAGGCCAGGAGGAAGCAACTAATTAATGACTTTGGCAAACCCCCCGCCTGCCTCCCAAAGTTAACCTGGCCCCAGAGATCTAGGTATCGGTTGAAGCATCCTTAAAAATGTCCTTGTCAGAAGAAGTGGCAGTCTGCAAAGCTGGTCCATAGCTGTCCTTAGCTTTGACACATGGTATTGTCCCTTATACTTCAATTCTCCTACATAACTTTTAAAAAATCATTTTATTTTTCATTATGAAAATAGTAGGTGATCAAGGTAAAAATAAACCAAAAGAAACACACACACACACACAAAAACTGCTCCTGGGTGGACATGGTGAATATACCTGTAGTCCCAGCTGCTTAGGAGGCTGAAGCTGCAGTGAGCTGTATCAGGTCACTGCGCCCCAGCATGGGCTGCACAGTGAGACCTGTCTCTGAAACAACAATAAAACCCTGGTCTATTTAAAATATCCCCACTTAAACAAAAAGAGTGCACATATCCTAAAATTTTAAGGGATCAAGGACCTTCCAAAGTGCATCATAAGCCTCTTAATACTCTTGCAACAAGGAAAAAGGAGGTCAGAGGTGATCAGCAAAGCAACAGCCATGAGTGAAAACAGATCTAAAAGCTGAACTCCTGGGACCGCCTATATGTCCTGCTTTGCTTGCCTTGAACACAGTAAGCTTAACAAGTTTAAAATAAGATCACATTGCCTTAAAAAATAATCATAGCTTTCATTACCTTAAAAAAAAATCAATAGTAGAAGAATAGAAATCCCCTCTTCCCTCCAGGACAGAGGAATAGCATACTAATATTCTAGTGTGTTTCTAGCCTGTCAGGCTGCTTTTGTGTACGTACATTTTAAGGTATTTATTTTCATAGGTATGACCATGCTATGTATTTTATTTCCTCATGTTTTATATGAACCATTATAATGTACCTTTTCCCTTCACAAGCATCATGCTTAATGCTGATGAAAAATTCTATCATATACTCAATCATATTTTATTGCTATTTACACCAATGTTGGAAGTTAATTTTCACTGTTTTCTTACAAATAAAGGTGCTTAGAATAAAGATCTGCATTAAAGCTTTCTTCATATTTTAGATTTTTCCCTGAGGACATATTCTCAGAAGTGGAATTTGAGGTTGAAAGGGTATGATTTTTTTTTTTTTAAGAGATAGAAGTCTCACTTTGTCGCCCTAGTTAGAGTGCCATGGTGTCACAGCTCACAGCAACCTCCAGCTCTTGGGCTTAGGTGATTCTCTTGCCTCAGCCTCCCGAGTAGCTGGGACTACAGGTGCGTGCCACAATGCCCCACTATTTTTGCTGCAGTTTAGCTGGGGCCGGGTTTGAACCCGCCACCCTCAATATATGGAGTCGGTGCCCTACCCACTGAGCCACAGGCACCACCAGTATGAATATTTTTAGGAGTCATCATACATATTGGCAAACTGCTTTTGGAAACAGTTGTACCATTTCACATCACTACCAGCCTAAAACAGCAGCTGCTTCACCACACGCTCACTGTTACCACATATCATTATTCCTTAATCTTTACTGTTGGCTACATTTACTGATTTAATTTCCATGATCCTGTTTTAATCCTATGAACCTTGATTCCCAGGGACAGATGCCAGTAAGACATTTATGAACCAGTATCCCAGATATGCAAAACATGGACCAAAAACCTATAAACGTTCACAGAAGTTTTATTCTTTCAATTCATTATGCTTCGTATTCTCAGATTTCTTGTTGTTGTTTTTGAGACAGGGTATTGCTCTGTTGCTTAGGCTGGAGTGCAGTGGTATTGTCATTGCTATTGCAGTGCTATTGTCATAGCTCGTAGCAACTTCAAACTCCTGGGCTCAAACGAGTTTCCTGCCTTGGCCTCCCAAAGTGCTGGGACCACAGGTGAGAGCCTCCACGCCCAGGCTCTCCTATCTTAAATTTAGGGTTTCAAACCTCAGCAAGATCGATATTTGGGGCAGAATAATTCTTTGTTGTGGTGGGTTGCCCTGTGCATTGTAGGACGTGTCACAGCACCCCTGGCCTTGTCTCACTAGATGCCAGTAGCTCCCCAACTTCTGTCTTCCAACACTGCCAAATGTTCCAGGAAGTGGGTGGGGGACAGCCCTAGACGAAGAATCACTGTTGTAATGAAAACTCTATGAGCTCAGGTTTCACCACAATGTTGGAATTGTATTCTGTACTATCTTAGACCCGATAGTGCCTCCGCAACACCCTTTCTGTCCTTCCTTGCCAACACAGCCCCAGTTTTGTTCAGTTGCTCCCCTCCCTGGATTCAGGAGATAAATTATGTTCCATTATGCCTACTCCAAGTGGGTCTGGCTGTCTTACTGTCCTTCCCAGTGACGCTTCTGGTTTAGAGGTGAACCTCAGTTCTGACCGCTGCGCCCCAAGGGACATCTGCTGAAGGACTTCAGAGAAGGACTGGCTTTACTGATATAAAGAGCGTGTAGGAGGAAATGCTGTTCTGGAGCTGATCTAGGCTGGGCTCTGCTGAGTGGATCTGCCCTAAGCTTTCGGCTTCAGATCATCTGGGCTGGGCTTCGGGCTGTGAGCTGGATTCCAGTCCGGCTCCTTTAGGTCCGGGCTGTAGGGCAGTGGCTTCCAGACCCATGATCTTCTCCTGGCGATAACTTAACTATACACAAACACCTAAGGCCTCTGCCTGCCTACATGTCCTCTAACATTTCACAGAACAAAGTAAGTCCCAAGGAGAAGCCCGTCATCAGTCAGATGAGGAAGTACTCTCTGCTCCTGGGATTGGAGGGGATAGCAGTATTTGCTGGACAATGATGCAAACATCCGAACTAGCACGACTGTACGTCAAACTGCCTTCAAGGCCTTTCCTCAAATGTTTCACAAGTTCCTTAAATTCTCCATGTTATTGCTAAGAACTCGGGACTCTCCCTCCTGTAGTGCTGGGTCTTCATGTCCATATCCTACGAGCAGGGCGACTCCCCAACTTCTGAATCATTCCACCTCCTGGAACCCTTTGCTGCTCGGTCCACACGGCTAAGCAGCCTGACTCACTCCTGTGTTCTCTATGGTTTTCAGACACTCTTTCCTTGGCTATTCTCACTGAAATGTTCATTTTCCAGCTCCCATTTTATTTTTCCCATTTGTCACCCCCAGCTACCTTCCCAGCTACCCAGGTCCCCTCCTGCCTTGTGCTTCATCTTGGCTAAGTCACAATGGGGAGACTGGATGACAGTCTTTTTGGGCGCTGACACCACCCCCACTGGAAACAAGATTCTCTACATCAACTCTTCCTGAGACAGCACTTTATGGACTAAGCAGTAAACTATGCCCCAGGGAATTGACATTAGGACCCACCAAAGGGGAGAGAGGTCAACACAAGAGTTACTGAGTACCTTTGCTTTCCTGAGACCTGGCTTACATTACATTCAGAGCACACACACATACAACCCTATACTTAGATATAATCTCCTCTCTCATATTTATTTAGGCTGTCGCCGGATAATTTGATAGGCTTCCTTGGGACAAATAGGCCCTGCTCCAGGGTGCTGAGGACAGGAATAGCAAGTCTGGACGGACGCATTTTGGCAGCACAAAGAGAAAAGGCTTTGCAAGATGAATGTCGGCAGTATTGCTGGCTCTCGACTGCTATATTAATTTCTCCCTTAAAAGAAGGCTGACCCATTTTTTCCAGCCCACAGCCCTAATGGACTCTTATTCAGAGGCCATCCTTCTCCCACATAAAGAGCTGTATTGTATTTAATGATAAGCCTTTTAATGGAATTTGCTATTTCTGGGTCTCTGGGAAAATGTTGCTAATGAGCTTGCAAGAGCAAGGAAGAGAAAGCGTTTGACTGGCATGCTTTCTCAAGGACAGAGTACACTGGCAACAAAGTGAACAAACTGCAGACACTTTTTTACTTTCTTGGAACTGGTCTGGCCTCAGCTCGACAAGGATGGAGACAAACCTTGTCTTCAAAACGTGAAGGTATCATTCTTCATGCCCTCCACCTCCTAACATCTACCTACATGCTTTCTGCTCTGCCGTCACACACAAATATTTGTTATCCTCCTCATAACAACATCAGCAGCATGTAGGACTAGACTCAGACCCAGGGGTAAACTAAGCAGGCTAACATCTGTCATGCTCGCAAGCCTGTATTTGCTAAATGCCCATTTAGGAAATTGAATACAACACAGGAGAAGGATGGAGAACTACAGAGGGGAAAGATGTATCTTCCTTTTTCTGCCTGGAATGACCCAGCTCTGGCCTCAAACCTGCCTATTTACTCAGTAAAACAGAAGTCTGGGCTTAAGCACAGTGCCCTGCTTCCCAAGGCAGTTTACTGCCATCTCTTATCCACAAGGCCCTTCCGAATCACACCTCTAACCCTGAGGGCTGAGGCTGGTGCTTACTTCCCTTAAGGGAGGATTCTTAGGCTTCTGCATCTTCCCATGTTGCCAGCGATGTGCGGACACCCAGAGATGCCGTAGCATGCCTTTACAGGGAGTTCTGCTGCATCACTCTCCCTTTAATCTGTCTCTTATTAGCACCCCCTGTTGCCTGGCATTAATAGAGGCAAGAAAGATATAAAAATGGGTAAGTTAAGGTCCTTATTCTCAAAGGCTTAACAATCCAAAGCAATCCAACTCACATTGTTGAATGCTATTGAGAGTGTATGTGAGACGCTATTGGGAGTTCAAAGATGAGAAAGCACGGCCGGGTGTGGTGCTCATGCTTGTGATCCTGGCACGCTGAGAAGCCAAAGCAGGTGAATTGGTTGGGCTCAGGAGTTGAAGACCAGCCTGAACAAGAATGAGACCCTGTCTCTTAAAAAAAAAACTATCTGGGCGTTGTGGTGGGTGCCTGTAGTCCCAGCTACTCAGAAGGCTGAGACAACAGGATCATTTGACCCTAAGAGTTTGAGGTTGCTGTGAGCTACGACACCATAGTATTCTACCCAGGGTGACAGACTGTCTCAAAAAAAGAAAAAAATATACTCTTGGGTTGATTCTAATGATTATCAGAGAGATAACCTCAGTAGAGTTCTAAGAAGGAAGCAGCCTTCAGTGATGGTAAGGCCGATAGTGTGATACAGAGCATGTGTGTTTCCTGTGGCTGCCATAACATCACCACAAACTTGGTAGTTTAAGACAACAGATTTCTTTTTGTTTTTGAGACAGGTTTTATCAACCAGGCCAGGGTGCCATGGCATCAGCCTAGTTCACTGCAACCTTAAACTCGGGGGTTCAAGTGATCCTTCCGCCTCAGACTCCTGAGTAACAGGACTACAAGGACTCGCCACCATGCCCACTTAATTTTTCTATTTTTAGTAGCAACAGGGGGTCGCTCTTGCTCAGGCTGGTCTCGAACTCCTGAGCTCAAATGATCCTCCCACCTCGGCCTTCCTGAGTGCTAGGATTGCAGGTGTGAACCACCGAGTCTGGTCGACAACCGAGCTTTATTTTCTCAGGGTTCTGGAGGCCAGAAGTCCAAATCGAGGTGAGTACAAGGCCTGCTCCCTTCTTTGCTTCTTCAGCTTCTGGTGGTCTCGGGCAATCCTTGGGTGCTGCTGTGTCACTTCATTATGTGTCTCTGCCTCATTCATCATGGGGGCTTCTCTTCTGTCTTCTTATGTCTTGAATCTCACTCTGTTTTTCTCTTATGGGACAGTTTCATTGGGTCAGGGCCCACACAGACAGACCATCTCACTTCAATGCTTAACATAATCACCTGCTCTTTTCAAATAAGGTTGCATTTACAGGTTTAGGGGATTTGATGTGGACATATTTGGGGGGGGAATTTTTTTGTCTTCCACACCTAGTATCCAGAGAAGACAGCATCCACCAAAGTTCCATTAGTGCATGGACTCTGGCTTGCTTTACTGTGCTGTGCAAATAGCACATTTTCAGAAATGGAAGGTTTGTGGCAACCCTGCATGGAGCTGGCCTATCAACATCATTTCTCTAAGAGCATGTGCCTACTTCATGTTTCTGTGTCGCATTTTAGTAATTTCTGCAATGTTCCAAACTTTTAAATTACTATCATATCTGCTAGAGTGATCTGTGGTCAGTGATTTCTGATGTTACTATTGTAACTGTTTTGGGGGGTGACGAACCATAGCTACATGACAGTGAACTTAACTGAGAAACGGGTGCCTTCTGACTGCTCCACCGATCAACTGTTCCACCATCTCTCGCCCTGTCCTTGGGCCTCTCTATTCCCTGAGACACAACAATATTGAAATTAGGCAGATGTGGTGGAAATAGCAAGAGGACTGGAATGAGAAAGTGGAGCCTGAAGACATGGCTAACTTGCCTCAGTCTCATGAGCAAACGTTAACAGGTAAGAAGTTGCTTTTTATGGATGAACAAAGAAAATGGTTTCTTAAGATGAAATGTACTCCTGGTGAAGAAGCCGCAAACATGAACATTGTTGAAATGACAACAAAGGAGTTAGAATGTTACATAAACTGAGTTGATAAAGCAGTGGCAGAATATAAGAGGACAAATTTTGAAAGAATTTCTACTGTGGGTAAAATTCTATAAAATGGCATCGTGTGCTACAGAGAAACCATTTGTGAAAGGAAGAGCCAATTGATGTGCAAAGTTCTTTGGTGTCTTATTTTAAAAAATTGTCTCAGCCACCCCCAACCTTCAGCAACCGCCACCCTTTTCAGTCAGCAGCCATCAACACTGAGGTAAAAGATTAAGACATCCTGAAGGCTCACGTGATTGCTAACATTTTTTAGCAATAAAGTATTTTTTAACTAAGGTGCAAGATTGGACAATTAAGTTTGCAAACTCATTCTAGGAAAAGTACTTCAAAAGGTGGAGCAGGCACTAGCATTTGCATATCACTCTCCAAGGGGACTACTTTGAAGGTGACGACTATAGTGGTATTCAGCATTAAGATATGTAGCACTTCTAGAATGAGTTTGCGAACTCAATTGTCCGACCTCATATGTACATTTTGTATCTGTAATGCCATTGCAAACCTAATAAATTGTAGTATAGTGTGAACATAACTTTTATAAGCACCAGAAACCCTCAAAATTTGTGTCACTCACTTTCTTGCCATATTTGCCTTATTGCAGTAGCTTGGAACAAAACCTGCATTATCTCCAAAGTATGCCTATAAAACACTGGGCTTGTATTTGAACAAAACGAGAGCCTGAAGTTCAAGGAGTAAAGCTATGGTGCTGGCCATTCAGGATTCAGTAGGCAGGGATGTATCTTTTGAAGAAAACCTAAAAATGTTCATTCTGCCTCAGAAGATACAGAACACCATCATTCCTGATGACACTGAAGATTCACAAGTAGATCTTTCTGATTCATATCCTGAATGTTCCACAGCAAAGAAAAAGGATTCCTCAGGAGGTCAGGGACCATGTCTTGTTCCTGAGGGAACAACTGGTGTGCTATTGGCTCTCCTGGACTACTGAGCTGTAAGAGAGGCACTTGCTTCTCTGGTACCTTGAGCAACCTGTGAGCATTTTCCTCTTTCCCTAGAGGCTCAGAATATAGTAACTCCAAACAGGTCCATTAAATAGTCAGAATGTGAAATGACAGCCTGGTCTGTGATTTTGTCAATGAGGTCTGAAAGCAATTCTGCCATTCTTTCTGTGACTGTAAGTGTTGTACTTGTGGAACTTTTCCAGTGTTTGGATGGTAGGAGAAGAGAGTTGTGATATGCGCCTTTTAAAATGGCTGGCTGGGGCCTGGGCACAGGGACTCAGGCCTGTAATCAATGGTCTCCCTCTTGCTCAGGCTGGTCTTGAACTCCTGAGCTCAAGCAATCCTCCCACCTTGGCCTCCCAGAGTGCTAGGATTATAGGCATGAGCTACCCAGGAATTTGAGACTGCAGTGAGCCAATGTACTCTAGCCTGGGTAACAGAGCAAGTACCTATGTCAAGAAAAGGAAAAAAGCGCATTGAGGAATTCAAGATTTATCGTGAAAGGGGTATAAACCTAGGTTGTAAAATAGTTACATATGCTACAACTCTATTTTAAAAAATATATGTCTCGCTTTGCAGGGGACGTCATCTAACAGGATATGTATAAACGTTAACAGTTATCTTACTATATGTATAGGTTTGGGGTGCTTCACAAGTTTTTTTTTTTAATCTGTATTTCTGATTTTTCTAAAATAGTTATGTTTTCTGTGTGTGATTGATTTCTCATTTTTGTTTTGCCTTATAATTCTGGTTCCCTGGATGAATTTGTATCTGGCCAAATGGAGGAAGATATCTGAACAGATCCTGTCCCTGTGGTCTGGGCTTGGGAAAGACTAAGTCAGATATTAGCTTGGGAGCCAATGGGTGATGATGACTTGTCACAGCTGGCCAGTTTGTCACTGTACTCAAAAAACTCAAGAAGAGATGCTAGTGCCTCCTGACATCTGACTCTCACAGCAGATGACCCTAGGCTGTGGTAAACTTTGAGAGAGGTCTAAGAAGAGTTTTGTCCATTTAGTCCATCAAAAAATACTTCCTAGACACCTGTTACTCACCAGGCACTGTTCCAGACACCTGGGATATTGAAGAGAACAAAGCAGACAGAAAGCCCTGCCTTTGGGCAAGAAAAGGATAAAGGAAAAAGGGGAAATGGCAGGCGCAGCCCAGGCATCTGGGAGAGAAGGGTGGGGCAGCAGCCCCCAAAGGATATCTGAGCCAAGTCGGCAGTGCCAGGGGCCAGCAGAGGAAACCAACAGTACAAAGGCTCTGAGGGGTACAAACCTGGCATGTCTGAAGGCCTGAGAGAAGGCGGCTGTGGCAGAGACATGACACTGAGAGGCACACAGGGGCCACCTCCAGGGACCATGACAAAGAATTTATTATAGGTGAGCAAATTGTATTCCAAGTGAAACTGGAATAAAAATTTCATTCCAAGGGAATTCACTGGTGGGTTTTAAATGGTGACAGGCTCTGGTTTATATTTGAAAGATAATTCTCACCACCATGCGATGGGGCAACAGTGGACCACAAGGCCAGTCAGGAGGTCACAGCATGAATCGAGGGCCAGAGGTGACAGTAGCTTGCACTTGGGTGGAAGTGGAAATGGAGAATGAAGGTGGACTGACTGGTTATGTATTTATGAGGTACAGGTGCCAAGATTTGCTTCAGAACTGGACTGAAACAGGAGACGGACATGATTCAGTTTTCACTTTAACAGATTTACTGAGATATAATTCTTATACTAGGCAGTTTACCCATAAAGCATACAATTCAACAGATTTCAGTATATTCAGAGCTATGCGGCCAACACCACAACCAACCTTAGAATATTCTTATTGCCCCCAAAAGAATCCATGCACCTGTTAGCCACTACCTTCTATTGTGCTTTGCACAGCATCTCATTTATCAGGTTCTCAGTTTGTAGAGGACGCCAAGAGCCACACGACCTCTGAGCAAGATGATTTGCCGCTGGGGAGCGGGCCCTCGGCCAATTTGTCCGCAGGTGCTCCTTATGGAGAGAGAACCCGAGCCCAAGGCCAGCCTTGGGCACATAGTCATTGTCTGATACTCCACTCACCTGTCTTGTGCTGTCTCAATAAAAGGCTACTGCAGAGGTTGCTGGGGCTACCCTGCAATCAAGGTTAGCCCGCCTCCTACAAGCTTGTACTTTTAATCTGCGTCTCACCTGGTTCCTTTCTGCTGCATTTGAGACCAGGACCATAGGGGCAATGACATCAGTTGATGAACTTTTAGTTTGTTTCTACATTTTTGATAGTATGACTAACGTTTCTTGAACATTCATGTACCCATTTTTGTGTGGACATGTTTTCATTCTCTTGGGTACATACCTAGGAATAGAATTGCTAGATCATATGATAACTCTTGTTTAACCATTTGATGAGAAACTGCCAGACTATTGTCCAAAGTGGCTGCACCATATTATATTCCCACCAGGTGTGGATGAAAGTCTCATTCAGTTTTAATATCACCTTGTGTGGAGAAAGGATTAGAGGAAAGCTAGGGGAAGGGGAGAGACAGAGTGGTTATGTAAAAGTCCAAGCATCTTAGTAGGGTTCAAGGACACACAACCTAAGGTTCACGTCATACCGTCTCAGGGTATGGTGCAAAGATTAGAGAGAGAAAAGTTCTTCACACCATGAATCACAATGTTAAATGAAAAGATTTCAACAGAGAGGGCTTGTTAAAACAGATCTGCAGTTTTCAAATCTAGAGTCCTAAGGCAAACTGGCAAACTGGTGTGGAACTGCTTAAACATCTGTCCCTAAACAAGTTCCTGCAAGCAGGAGGATATTTTCAGAAAAGCAAAGGGAGTCAGTGGATGTAATAAAATTTCCACACCTTTAAGCCATGGAAACACAGGGCTCAAGTGACAGCCTGTTGCTAAGGACTCCTGTGGCAACAGGCATCGCAGTGCTCCCACTTCCTAATAGCACTGCCTTGGCCTCTTAGTCTCAGAGAAGGGTTGGCCTTTTTCCAGGTTGTGACAACTGATGTGACAACTAGGCAGCAGTCTTCAATCCCTTGCAGTCCCTCCAGTCCAGAAAGTGAAGGGAAATGCACATCTGTCAAGCTTAAGATCTGCCCTGCATTGGGTTATAACCGATGTTCACTTATGTTCCTTACCCTGGTAAACGCTGAAAATGAGTCCCCAAAGTGGAAATTTTCTCCCTAATTATAGATCACGATAGTTGGTCTTATGGGTTTGGAGGTCAGAAAAGGCCTCTCTGAATAGACTGCATTTTAGCTAATATCAGCTATGCAAGGACTGGGGGGAAGATATTTTAGGTTTCACCCCAAACTTGTTCATTAGCTCTCCAGATGTCTTCATTTTTATTCTTATTTTTAATTTATATTCATTAGTACAAATAAGGGTAAGAAGTAGCCATCTAGAAACACATCAAATTTAAATTACTTTAAAATATAACATTGAGTAGAAATTATAATTCTTCTTCCATAATATTTCTGATTTTATACTCAGGGACTATGTTCCACCATATCCCTCAATCCTATACCTACCACCTCCCATCTTCCAGTCCCACATCCAATATCACTGTCTCTGACAATATGTCCTAATAGATCTTGGTGAGGTTCTGGGACATGTGAAGACAGTCTCCATGGAAAGCCTGTGCCAATGTGCAAGAAATGGTGATGTCCTGAACTTCCCACTAAAGGCTGTATCTACAGGTAAATACTACATTGCCATTCTGAAGTTCCCCACTCTCAAGTTATAATGCTTTCTCAAATGAAGAAATTAGTTTTTGCTACAACACTTCACCAAATTCCTTAAGACTGGACTCATCCTAAGACCCACCGTGTCATTAGGAAGGCCCAATAAATAAAATCCCTCTTCCCCAGTGAACTAATTGAAATACAAGGCTTGGTGCCTATAGCTCAGCGGCTAGGACACCAGCCACATACACTGGAGCTGGTGGGTTCGAATCCAGCACGTGCCTGCCAAACAACAATGACAACTGCAACCATAAAAAAGCCGAGTGTTGTGGTGGTTGCCTGTAGTCCCAGCTACTTGGGAGGCTGAGGCAAGAGAATCGCTTAAGCCCAAGAGTTTGAGTTTGCTGTGAGCTGTGACACCATAGCACTCTACCCAGGGTGATAGTTTGAGACTCTGTCTCAAAAAAAAAAAAAAAAAAAAAAAAAAAAAAATATGAATAAAAAAAGAAAAAAAATATTAAGGCGCAAGCCTGTTGTGATAA